>JBCEWB010094586.1:0-12339 GCA_039654565.1 Peronia peronii
CAGGTGGAGCCAAATCCTGGTTGACAGTAGACTAGGCCTAACATTGAATGACCATTGGTCAAATACGTTAGAATGGACATATCCACTTTTTGATACCATTTATGTGCAGAAAAGACAGGGCTTTTAAGAGAAACCAAAAGCCCAAAATCGCATTTTTTGAGGAAAATCCAAATTTCAGGACCCCCCCCCACCTTAAGATCGTATTGCATCAATTTCCTGATAAGTTGAGCTGGGTCTGGAAAATAGAATGATAAAACAGTATTTCAATAAAGTGAAGGTGAACTCTCAGAAAAAAAAAAAAACCTAAATACTGGAACACTGTGTGATAAATTCTAATTTTTGTGAATAATTGTCATTGTAATGCTCACATATAATAATAGTATATGGGGATGAAGGACATAGTGTACATTTATTCTTTTAAAATAATGTCTGTGTTTTTGTGTTGCCGCTGTTGTTTCTTATTTGTGTTGCAACTGGTACTTTGAGGTCCCTGATATACCACATTTTTCATCATTCTATTTGTGATTCATTTGAGAGTACTGAATAGTGTTTGATGTTTTCTAATGATTTGATGTATTTTTTTAACAAATCACAGCATTTAAACAAGCATAATTTATCATTCTGTTATTGATCATTTTTTCATCATTGGATAAAGATTAGTATGTTTTTTTTTTTTCAGTAGTTTGTTTGGCATCTGTTTAAATTCACATACTCATTGTTCCTTTTTTTTCTTCTGTTTTGTCTCAGGCACTAATCATATTTGATCCAGCTGGTGCCAACATCTCAGACAGGGGATTTCTAACAGCTGTGCAGGATAGATACATCATCCTTCTCAAACATTACCTGGAATCTTGTTTCTCCTACGAGTTTGCTAAAGAGTACTACGTCAGTGCCCTGGACAGGCTAAGCGACCTGAAGATTCTGAGCGAGGACCATGCCAAGATATTGTTGCAGGTCAACCCGGTGGACATCGAGCCGCTCATGTTGGAAGTCCTGAACCTGAATTGACACCTCAAACCATTTTCAGGCATGTGAACCAAGATTTTAACCCTTTGCACTGTTGGGACATTATGTTGTCAACCACTTGTAGCATCTGTGTTAAAATCAGTGATCCTTGTCTGTAGCTGAAGAAGAGACACCCATATTGCTTCTGAAATTTGGTCATTTTACCAGAGAGAAATAGTGCCAAATCAGTTTTTTAAGAATTTGAAATTTTTGATGATAGAATGCTAGCAGTGAGAGAGTTAACAATTATAATGTTGTTTCTTAGTTTGTCATTGTCATGACTCATTCAAAAACACCTGTGGTGTGTTGTTTTAATTTCATTGGGGTGGATAAATCATTGAACTATAACAACCATTCATTGTCTTTTCTGTGTTATTGCCAAACTCCATTATTCTTCCTACTTCTTTTATCTCTACAGTTCACTGTGGCAGTGATAAATAAAGCTGGTACACAATTCAGTGTCCATTACCAATATCTAGCTTTCCTTTTTGTTTTGTTTTGGTTTTTTCCCCCAGACACATAGGCTAGCTTAGTAAACTAGCAATTTTTTTTTTTTAATGATCTGCCAAGATGGGTGGCTGAAAAGTGTTACATACTTGAACATGAAGGATTTTGACATTCATATTTCATTATGATTAGCTGACACCCATGTTAGCAGTTGTATGAGATGCAACTCCATGAAATCAGGCACTCGTCAAACTGAGGCGACCGGAGAAATCACGCGTTTTTTCAACAATGAATGAATTTTTAACACCATTTTTTTTTTTCTTCACAGAACCCTTCTATGTCAATCTAAAAATGTATTTCAGAGTTGAACTGGCTGAAATAGATTGAGTAAAAGCCCAAAAATTGTAATATAGTGACCTTATAAGGATTAACAAAAATGATCCACCATTTTCTCACTAAATTCAGCTGCAGCAACAGGTCACCTTCATCGTCTTTAATTGCCAATATCTCAGCTTCTACTGAAAGTAGAACAAAAATTTGTTCACACACAGAAAGGGAAATGATTAATCTTCGGAGTGATATCAGTAATTGAAAATGCTTAAAATTTGACAAGTGCCTGATTTCATCCTGTCATGTCTCATATCTCAGTTTCCCATTGTTTCTGATTCTCAATGGAGAACGCTTGTTTTAAATGAATTTTGTGGTAATAGGAAAAGATATGCTTGCAGTTTTAGCCCAGTTTTTAACAGATGTAAACAGCGGTAACTCCCCTCTGAACCTCGAACTTTTCTGGCCGTTTTTAGTCCAACACTGCAATGTCAGATGATGTAATCCATAAACATAGTGTGGCGATCCTTGAATTTCTCAAGAGATCAAACCACTGTGCTAAAGGCATTGGAGAAATATGGGGAATGTTAATCACTAGAAATCCGTATGAAATGTGGGTTGCAGGTGAATGTATGCCTACATTCAGTATTTGAACCATAATATATAATAAGTCATCCATGTACTCTTTTAAAAAATTGTTTTTGTTTTCTGAAATCAGATTTCATGGACTACCATAGGTTAGCATTGTGATTATCTTCCTTTCTCATTTTGATTGTGTTTCATTCAAAATCCACTTTGGCTGATGGGAAGTGGAGAATAACGGTCCAGTTTCTTCACCTGTTGAATGTTGCTGTTGTTGTTGCATTAATATTTGTACAAAAGCAGGTTTGAGTGGCCTTTAAACAGTTCAACCATCTGTTGTGCATAAAACTAGGAGTGGCCTTCTGATGTTTCTCTCACATACGTACTGTCGTTGATTGGATGGCTCCATACAGCATCCAGTATATAGACATTGCTCATGGAACAGAGGAGATGATTCTTGTGGTGAATGACAGAAATTGCCCTGGACTGTATCGTCCCAATTTTCACAAAGTGACGAATACTCCATTTCATTATTCTTGCTCGTTCATCACTTTGCAAAAATTAGGACGAATTATAATGATGACATTTTATGTACTTGAAAGAGGAGAAATATTAATGGCAAAAGATGCCTCTTCTGATGAAGTATAAAGTATGTCATGTCCCAAATCTTATTTATGGGCAGAATATTTTTTGTTTCCAATGTTGCAGATATACTTCTGTTGATGATAAAATACAAAGTATGTCACACCCAAATCTTAATTTATGGGCAGAATATTGTTTATGTTTTCTAATGTTACAGGTATATGTGCCATAACGGAAAATCTTTTTGTTCTCCCTCAGTTGAAGCTCACTCATGAATGTGATACTTAAATGTAATATAACTGAAAATGTTTCTGGGGAATGTTCGTTTTCATTTATTCATATGCCATTGTTTTAATGCAGATTAATCTATTGAATGTTCAGAGTCACTTATTCAGTTCATTTATTCACATGCCATTCTTTTAATGCAGATTAACCTCTTGAATGTTCAGAGTCACTTATTCAGTTCATTTATTCACATGCCATTGTTTTAATGCAGATTGACCTCTTGAATGTTCAGAGTCACTTATTCAGTTCATTTATTCACGTACCATCATCATGCTGAAGACTGATGTCATCTTATAATCTATGATAAATCTGATTTGTTTCAATGATCATGTAAATCTCATGTAATTCTCATTTAGATCCTATTGATTGCATATTTAATTAGAAGTTTATAGTAGGTGAGCAGTCACTAATTATATTCAGTGTAATCACTGTCATATCCACAGACTTTTATATACTGTATGTATATACATATAATCAGCTGTTTATTGTTGTATGTTGCTATAAAGTTACATTATTATGATAATTTACATATGTACACTATTTTATCTTTCATGTTATTTCATATGTTTACCAGTCCATCATTTGGAAGATTATACTGAAAATTACATGTGAACCAGTCGAACTATTTCTGTGATTAAATTTATTTTCCCATTCAAATTTTAAGCAGAAAGTACAAAAGTTTGATTTATTTGGAAATGAAGGACTTTGGAGAAATCCGTGGACAGGAGTATTTAGGCAACAGTTTAATTAAAATATTAATTTCATGTAGAGATTGTTTTCCTTCTTGGCAAAGATATAGATGCATGTATACATCATCACTACACCTTAGTATCCACTGATTTTTCAAATTTATCTGTTATGTTACGTTCTATAATACGTCTTTCAACCGCCTAGTGGAGGTTATCTCGACGGGGAAATAAATTTATCTGGAGAGACAAAAAAACTGATTTCCCATTTACTTAGGCATTGTTAGAACTTAAAAAATTAGACATGTGTTTACTTCCCAAACGACGAGATGAGTGGGGACTCAGTTTTTTATCTCTCCAGTTGAATTTGACAGTTCAAATCTAAGTAGATAGCAGCATTTAGTGACGATATGTATGGATATATGGCCATGAAGTTATGGAAAAAACAAGACCAGTAAACAGACATATTTTCCATTCACTGACAGATAACTTGAATTCAGGCAGAGTGTTATATTTTCATGTATACAAGGAAATTTAGGTATGATGCTGCTAGTAAGTGTAAATGTTACATAATATGAAGGATCAGTAACCTCTAATACACTGGAGGTGAAATCAAGCATAATATTCACTTTTACCATAATTCGTAATTTAACGGAGTTTATCAACATTTAAAAGTGATTTGAAGTTTGATAAATATGGTTTTTGCAGTTTGAAGAAAATGAGAAGTAAGCTAGAAATAAATATGATCGCAACTTTGAGTATAAATGGGAAAAAGTTCCCATTGGCTTCAGATTAGCTTTTATTATGTACATTTTACAGATTCACATTTTTACTGTGTGTTTTAATATTGCGACATGTCCTACAAGATTGTTCTTTCACTGGGAGTGCGTATAGAGTGTGGGAAATGTTTTGAAATGATGCCTTCTATTCTGATATATGTTGGAAAATGTTTCCTCAAGTACTTTTGTTCTTTGTATATCACTGAAAGAATGACACTACCTTCTTTTTGCGATCCCGGTACAAAAGGCACATTAATACTGCGATGATTATGCTTGGTCATTTAAGGCTATTGGAAAGTATTCCGTATACCTAATATTAATTTCATTTCGTGCTGATATCAATTCTGTTACCAACAAGTGGAAAATATATCGAGTACGGCCTTCAAATTATCTAGGGGCCTGATTGCAATTGTTTTTTTCGGCTCGTACTCCTTTTTCCTACTTTATATCTAAGTAAAACGGCCAAAAGGGTTTTTAACTCTTTGGCTAGCTCAGAATACTAAAAGCTAAGTCATGACAAGAAACGACAGAATATGTTAGTTCCTCATTTGAGCATACATAGGCCTATTCAGTATAGATCTATATTCACATATAAATATATGTTAAATATTTGTTCATAAGCTTATTATAGCTTTGCTTATTATAGTTTCCTCCTACACCTTGCTGCTTTTTCCTGCAAGAGACATAGATCTACATGTACTTGGAAGAAATGAGAGATATGACATAATGTCTCCTTCCGTTGTCTATCTCAGCTAGATAATTAGGGGGGGGAGGGGGGAGCGTTCTGTGTTATTGGTATTATGTTCTTTTTATGTGTTTTTTTTTTGTTTTTGGTTTTTTTTTGTTCATCATGTGAGTCGGAAGTCGTATCCACAGCCGTTTTCGGTCGTTTTTAACTACTTTCCAAGATACTTAAATTATTTTTTTTTTGACAAAACGACAATTTAACCTTTTTTGACCTGAAAAAAGAAAAATTTTGGTATCATAGTCGGAAAATAGTAAAAAACGGTAAAAAAACAACTGTAACTCAAAATCACTTGGCGCGACTTCTGACTCATTTGCCCTGGGCGCAAGACATATATATAGTCATCACAGGAAAAGATTCTGATTCCCAATAAACAGATCTAGAAGCAAAGCATATATGATTACATGTGATAATTTGCATCATACATCCATTTAACTGTGTAAGGATGAAGTCGTTGATGGCATGATAAAATAGGCAATGCACTGAAATCAGAAACATCCACCAAGTTTATTTCAAAGACAAGTTTTTTGAAACTGAACAATTTTAGATGCCCCTTTTCAGACAAATGTAAGGAAAGAAAAATCATCTACTGTTTTAGTCCAGATTTAGGTAAAAAATGTACAGTTTTTTGGTTTTTTTTTTTAACAGCTCTCTCATAAATTTGGTGTCTTGGCACATGGCTGATTTCATCATGCCACCAACATTATGTCATACTGATTTTGTCTAAATTTTTTATTCATATACATGCATATTATACTCTTTTGCAATATACATAATTGCAATGACGTTTGTCCAGATAATTACATGTGTTGTAAATTTGAATATCTAAACCGCTTTGACTCGGTAATGTACAATTACTGGTCAGCTTTTCTTTTCTTTTTGATCCTGATGCCTCTGTATTTGTTGTCACGAAGAGATTATTACACCATTATTATCCTGCACATATATGTTGTGTCTTCTTGTGATCATGTTTACAGTGAATGATGACATCAATTTCATGATGTCCTGAAGTAAGTGTGAGCCAGTTTCGACTTGGTTTAAGAAGTGCCTGTGCTTATATCTTCATGAAGTAGATTTTATCTGCAAAGTTCCTGAATCACTATCCAGCAAGTGGATTAATGACAAAAGAAGTTAGAGATCGCAAGAGCGTAGTTTTCAATGGTAATAATCCATAAATGAAATCTTATAGTGTGTCTTGCTTTTCCATGGCCCAGTCATCGTCACCCTGGGTTTTGGTTTGGTTTTTGCTTAGCCTTTCAATCTCCTCGACGGGGGATTATCTCAGCTGTTATTGGTAACCATGTCAGGCTGTGGCAAAGTTGGTAGCTCTCCACGTGTGTCCATAAACTCACACACCGATGAGACCCAAAGGACACCTGTAAAATCAAATGCCAAAGGGTAAAAATAGGCGCATGGCCTTTATTGTTTTAATTTAGTGTTTTGGTGTAGTGCACCTTCCCCCAGGTAAGAGCATGGGTGAACAATAAAGAAAATAATTTAAATTATTTTTTATGATCATATATATTTATAAAATAGGGCCTGTAACCACGTGGGGAGCGACGTAGGGCGAAGTGGCTTTTCACCCCACGGCCATGTACTTGATGGCACAGGCACACACACATTCTTTCTCAGAATCATCTGGCAAATTACAGGCCTTGAAATTTATTTGAAAATCATTAATTGCTGTGGTTAAACTAGACTGGCATGAATTGCAGAAAGATGAAGCTGTAAGGGTTATATAGTGGTATAGTTTGGCTAGCAACATTGTATAGGAATTATTCTGCAAGTGCTGCTGATTTTTTGATCTGAATATGGTCTGCCTTATATCGAATTTTAGAAGAAAAAGTTCTTGCTTTGCAACTGCAGGGAAGAGTATTCCAATGCAGGAAATAGTCTGAAATATAGTAAATCTATCTGTCTCACAGAAGGCAGCTGGAGATGAAAAAGTGATCATGTGGTAGCCATACCAAAATGTAATAGTGTATGCAGACCTTTGACAGAAAGCCCGATCGCCCATCCAAGAGAGTGATGTCAAAATGGAATAAGTAAGAATTGTTGTCTTTTGAATAAAGCACTAAAACTGAATGTGTACGCATATACTTTGCCAATTTTGATGTGCTGATTTAGAAATATATTGGTTCTTTCAATTTGACCCACATATATAATGTTGGAAACTAAGTTTTTTCCCTCTCGCCTGAACAAATTTGAAACAAGTGCTGCCATGAGGAAATGGTATCTTTGCTGTCTGCCATTATCTTTGTATTTTATCCATCAAAAATGGAATCTGTCACATCTCAGTCCGATTCTCCAAACAGTAGGACAAACTATGATCATATTGTTCTTCATGTCTTTATTTTTAATATATTTGGATAGTGCGTTCAGTCCTTGACTTTGAAGGACATATTAAACTTTATTATTTCAGAGACAGTGCAAAAACAAAAACAAAAAAAAGACAGAAAATGATCACAGCTGTTGCTCGCAGTGCCTATCTAGATGTATTGTGTAAAGATAAATGCTAATGCACTGAACAAAAAAAGCAAAAGAAAAATGGAAAAACAGAGAAAATATCCACAGCAGTCATATGAAATTAATGCCTTTATCAGATCATCTGAAAGTAAAAATGCATTTGTATGTGGAGGGTAAAACAAAATAAAACTGAAATTGCATGTTCATTGCAGGAAAGCAATTTTGTGTCACTTCATAACTGTACCTCCATTTTTTTCATAATTACAATGGCCTTTGATGACATTTTTAGGTCAAATTAAACACAGCAGAGCTTGGAGAAAATAAGCCCCTTAATTTTTCCTCAGAAGACTGAGATGCCATTCTTGGCTTTTATCAGGTATCTTGTCCTGCCTTGAACATTTATCATAATAATTATGTTTACCAGCAATGATTAGCCTGTAGTCATGGTGATAAATAAATTAATGACTTAAGCAAAAAGTGTTTCTTCTGCAACTTCACTGCCCAGATTTGCTCTTTGCTTGTACTTGACTGCACCAGCTATCGAAATGAGCTGTTCAGATTTGTTTTGCTCTTCTTCCTTGATTATTTTTCTCAGTCAACCTGGTTTTAATGCAGAGCTACAGATATATTATGAGGCTTTCTAGAGAAGAGCTGTCATAGTTCCGATAATCACCAGTAGGAGATTGAAAGGCGTAAAGAGAACATTACCCAGTCATAGTTGAAAAAAAGTGAAATGCAAGCTTAGAGCTTATTACTAAAAAGAGAAAGCTTGGGCTCTCTTTATAAGATGGTGGGATTCTAGTTTTTGTGAAATATAACCAAAGCAGTTCATTTGTTCTTTGCATTTGTGGGATACATCGTGTCCACCGTCCAGTATGTATTCTTTTTTCTTATGCATGTATTTGAATTTTCTTTTATGTGCCATCATGAATTTGTGATTGCATAAAGTACACATAGTACTAATAGGGGGAAAATTGGCCATTTTTATTTCCGTGGTGTTGGAGATTCACATTAAATAATCGTTTTATATTGGACACAGGCATTTCACAGCACAATGAAATCCATGATAATGTGCTCAAAATGTCAGTGAGTGCCCGAAAACTTTAGAAATTACTCTGTTACTATTTGCATTACAATGTAAATCAAACTCAGTGGAAGTCTGTATGACATATCTGTTTGGAGATTGGCAGGTGTCATTTTGCTCAGTCCTTTTCATCATCTTTCCATCATCTTGTTTTATCTTTTGTTTATTGGGGTTTTTTTTGGTCATTGTTGCAGGGGGAAAAACTGATTTCTTTGAGAAATTTCTTGTCAAATGATCAGCGAAATTAAAGGAAAGAAGAAAGAATTCTTCAAAATTATGATTTCTCACCAATTTGCAAATGTTAGCTCCTAATCTTAATAGTGGTATCAAGAATGCTTTGACTACTTGTAAAAATATGCATTTATAAAATTTATTTTGAACATAATTTATGTTACCTCACAAAACTCCTCAAAATACTTATGTTCACAGAAGTTTGTGTCTTCCTAAATGTCACGCCAAAACATTTTGTCGTTAATCTACACTCTATATGTCTTGTGCTCAGAGCAAATGAGTCGGAAGTCGTTCCGGGCAGTTTTGAGTAACGGCCGTTTTTAACTGTTTTCCGACTGAGATATCAAAATTTTTTTATTTATTGTCCACAAAACAAAAATTCAACCTTCTCTAACATGAAGAAAAAAGAAATTTGATATCTGAGTCGGAAAATAGCTAAAAGCGCCCATAACTCGCTATGACCAGGAACGACTTCCGACTCATTTGCCCTGGGCACAAGACATATGATCTTATGTTGAGAAAATGAAATGAAGATAAAAAGAAAGTATAGGAAATTCACGTATAGGAGTTGTCAAAAAAAGAAAAGTACATATGTCTTGCACCCAGGGCAAATGAGTCAGAAGTCACGTCGGGTGGTTTCGAGTTACAGTTGTTTTTTTACCGTTTTTTACTATTTTCCAACCATATCAAAATCTTTCTTTTTTCAGGTTAAAAAAGGTTAAATTGTCGCTTTGTGAAAACAGAAAAAATTTAGTATCTTAATCGGAAAGTAGGTAGAAACGACAGAAAACGGCCATGGATCTTTATCGTCAGGTGTGACTTCTGACTCATTTGCCCTGGTCACAAGACATATGTATTGTGTAATGCATGATTATGGGTCTTTTTTAAATTAGTTCTTCTGTGCCAGAAGAGCATTCATTTTGTTTCCCCAGAATTTACTTCCTGTTTCTCAAAGTGGTTCAATCTACTCTGAAGTTCAATCTATCATTGCACCATATTTACTAGTCACTGTCTCTTGACTTGCTTGATGTTTACAAAAAGAATGCTAGGACAAATTACAGCATTTTTTTCATGTTGATGGAACATAGCACAACTCAACAGTTCACCAGGTTTTCACAGGTCAGAAGTGTATCATGGAATAGTGTAATAATCAAGGTCATACATCACTTGCAAGCATAGCATAGTATCTGAGAGTAGTGGATGGCTGTGCAGATATGTGTATGATTGTAAGTCTTCCATGAACACATCAGAGGTACCCATGAGCTACTGTGCGGATAGGTAGTACAATCATTAACTGACAATATAGGATGGCCATCAGGCTGTTAGTCTGAAGCTATCTGCAAAGTGTTATTGGTTTCTGACACTCTGAGAGCAGCTTTGAGCTTCCATGGATTGAGTTTCTGATTATGCACTTGTTACGAGAAGTAGAAATGTAAATGGTACTCGATGAACAGATTCAAGTTTTTGAGAAAAACAACATTTTTTTATTATATCGTCTGTATATTGGTGAAAGAGATTAGATTTAGAGCGTGTTTTTTTTTTTTTTAAATTTATTTGTGTTTAAGGTCAGTTTTTGGGACAGTGACGAAATAGACAACGCAAGGCAGCCTTGTGAACATGTCAGGGAACATAAAAGATAAAAAGGAAATAAAAAAATGATTTAGTACCACATGCATTTCCACTCCTCATATCATCTGAAGACAGCACAAACTGCACAAGTAAACCCTTAAACTGCCAGATCTATTTGTGCTATCTGAAACTGCGGACTGATTTTTGTTATCCCAAAGTGCCAAACCTGCAATCACAGGCTCATGTTTCTAGTGGTTTATTTGTAGTCTGGAAGTATCTGACACTGAAGGAATAATATAGTGGAAGATGCTGGCACTGAGGAAATACTAGGCACACAGCATGCGGCAGCTGAAGGGTCAGTGGAGGCAAGTTCTACAGTTAGTACACTATCTGTGATTCCCTTTGCTTTTGTTCTATTTACTCACAGCAATGTCTTTGGATATTATCTTATTCTATTTTTCACTGTTTAATGTTTCTCTCCACAACTAAAAAGTAACTGAATTTTTTAACCCTGGAATTGTTTTGGAAACGGCTAGAG
Source organism: Peronia peronii (assembly GCA_039654565.1). NCBI lineage: Eukaryota > Metazoa > Mollusca > Gastropoda > Systellommatophora > Onchidiidae > Peronia > Peronia peronii. Next base: position 11,327 of record JBCEWB010094586.1, read on the forward strand.
TGCCAATGTTTCTGAAATGGTATCAGAGTCAGGACCAAACGTTTCTGGTTCAAATCCGAATAGGGTCTGTTACACATATTTTGGCCTTGAGAAATACAATTTGCACACATTTCCTGACTCGACCCAGTTTGAAATGGGTAACTTAGTTTAGTAGAGAATGTTATTGATAGATTGACAAAGATTTGAGTGCCTAACAGGCAATTGCATTGAACATTCCCAGAAAACCAAATATGAGTGAGCATCTGTTGGGGTAGTAATAGATTGTAGAGTGCTTAGAGGCTTTGCAGGTAAGGGCTGTGTGTGCTGTCTAATATTGTCATTGTTATCTTATTCATGTTCAAGAAATGACCATGCTGGCCTGCCATAATATTATATATTTGTTGAAAGCCATTCATATGCAAAGAATGATGAGTTAATTGGGCAAACTGGTCTCTGGACATTTCTAGGGATAAAATTGGTTGGCATTTAGCGCTTCCATGAACATCGTGATTCTTCTTTTTATTTGTATCTTTCCAGCTTGTTTGAAATAGAGCTTTTTTTTTTTTTTAGCATTATGTCAAGATAACTACTCACAGGAGGTTGAAAGGTGTAAGCATTGTGTCTTGCACTCTGAAAAATGAGACAGTCAAGATGTATTCTCATATATTTTTTTTTGGAAAGGAGGGTGGCTTTGCAGAAGGAATGGAGACAAAGGTATCTCTGACTCTGAAATATTCTCATATTTTTTTATTTTTTTTTGGAAAAGGAGGGTGGCTTTGCAGAAGGAATGGAGACAAAGGTATCTCTGACTATGAAATACATGTATTCTCATATATTTTTTTTTTTTGGAAAAGGAGGGTGGCTTTGCAGAAGGAATGGAGGCAAAGGTATCTCTGACTATGAAATACATGTATTCTCATATATTTTTTTTTTTTTGGAAAAGGAGGGTGGCTTTGCAGAAGGAATGGAGGCAAAGGTATCTCTGACTCTGAAATATTCTCATATTTTTTTTTTGGGGGGGGAGGGGAGGAGAG
>JBCEWB010094597.1:0-12339 GCA_039654565.1 Peronia peronii
TCTACAAGTGTTTTTGCATACACTAGTTTAATCTGTTCTCTATTTATATATAAATATAATATCTTTATTTTTCTTCCTCGATGTTCTTATTAATTTCGCCGTTCTCTCTTTTTATTTCTGTCTCTCTCTCTCTCTCTCACATCCACACGCACACTGGCTTGCTAGCTCTTTCTGTTCAAAATCAAGCTCACAGTAATTTTCATTAAGTTACTATTTTATCGGTACCTTTGATTTCTTCCACCCTCTTAGTTTCCTTACTTACTTGAGTTACTTCAAACACTCGGTTATCTGCCTGGATACATGTATTACTTCAAATCTCATTCTCTCCTGCTTCCACACGTTCTCTCCCTCTTTCAGTTTCTCCGTACTTCCCGATAAAGATGCTGAAAAATTTCCTCCTGCAACAGAGCCTTTCACATTTTAGTGCACCTAATTTCCCGTCGGGCGGACGCACCGTTCCGCGCGCCCTGTGAAACGCAGGTGTCGGTGCGCAGATTACGAGGTAGATTTATTGAACTTCGCACCGAGGGAAAAGCGATGCGGGAGGACGGCACCCGGCATTAATTTTAATTGGACTCTGCATCATCATCATCAACGCCCTGCCGTTTAAAAAAAAAAAAAAAAAATCAGCTCAGAGAGTTTTATCTCCCACCTAATGTTGTGTTGTAGGAAAAATCTTTGGGGAGTTTCCTGTATTTCCAAAGCTATTTACGATCGTTAGAGTTAATTAAAGTTTCAAATTATTTTTCCCCCTCGCCGACACCTCGTTTGGTTACTTCACCTGTTTTTGGTTTACTCTGTGTTCGTCTGTATCATCTGTGCGGTTGGGAAGTTTAAGCATGGCAGCCGGCTGGGCCCAGACTGTTTCCTGGTCGAAAGGGCTGACGTACAAACATTTCATCATGAAATAGATAGTAATAATACGGTTGAATCAGAGTTCATGAGCCCCAAGAGAGGACGAAATACATGTACTGTTCTATAGTCCCAGAGACGCAGCAGACATTGATGCAAAGTGAGATATGTAAGAACGCACTGACTGTAGCCCTCAGGTGGTCAGAATGGACTCAGTGGTAAGTCGCACACCAGGGGTTCCGTTTCTTTCAATCAAAGTACATCTTTTTTATGTTCTAGGAAAGACTCTAAACCCCAGAAGGGAAAAGTTCCAGCAAGCCAAGTGACTTCACAAGGCTAAGACTTCAGACTGATTAGGGTAAGGTGTAAGACTAGGGTATAGATTTAGAGTAAGAATAAGAATAAGGGACATATTCAGGTATCCTGGAACAGTTACTTATAACAGCCAAAGCCATCTGGTAATGATTGCAATAGGCCATAGGGAACAGTTTTGATCATCTGGTAGCAATAGCCTTGTCCAAGTAATAATACTGATGTAATTCTCTTGACCTACAACATAAAACAAACATACTGAACTAAGTAAGTACTCAGTACCCGGCATTCAGTCCCTGTGGAGCTCGGGGAATATGGAAAACTGTCTCTGCCAATCACGTGATACCCTCTCAACAACACAACTGGACTCGTTTTTGATATCCTGCACTCAATTCTGAATTGTTTGACAGCATCAGCTGTCAGGCTGATTGACAATGAAATCCACTGAGACTTCTTTTCCTTTTTACGATATCCCCCCCCCCCCCCGTTTCCTTCCATCCAGTATTCGAATTTCGAAACCGCAAGGTAAGCTTTTCCTAAAGGAGCAGACGCCTAGTCCCACGGCCACGGGCGACCCTGCCAAAGACTCAAAAGTCTAAGTTGCATGTATATGAGTTATGTACCTTCCACGATAACATATAGTGCAGAACATAAAACTCTTCCTCTATTGCCACATTAAGGCCTACAACACGGAAAATATCATTATAGAAATACCTATACTGTAAACCTCTTTTTTTTTTCCTGGCACTCCTCGAGTTAACCTCCAGACACAGACAGTCCAAGTTGTGTCGCCTCCGTCTCGTGCTTAAGCTGAGCACACCAGTCCACACATGTGTTGGGAACCGTTGGGTCTCGCCCTCGTGCAGCAGGTGGGGATGGTTTCCTTCAACTTGACAGCTTTGAAAACCCGATTTCATTCCATTACATGCCATAACGCTTTACCACATGGAAACCCTGACCATACTGTTCGCTAATGAGACAAAGAAACCGCACCGTCGTGCAGGCACATCACGATCATCTTTGATGTTCCGAACAAACTGTTGTTATCTTTCCAAATGTTATTGTGTTACCAATCAAACGTCATGAAAAGCCCTCGACGTGCAAACAGTTATGCCGGTAAAACGAATGTCAGTGTGTTGATAATTCAAAGATGATATTTTAAAGACGAGAAGCAGATTGATTCCTTAAATGATTCATTTCGTAATAGCAGAATCTCGATTAAGCCCATCTCCCGGAAATTTCGTGCGTCTATTTTTCGAAGGGAGGGCTGATATCGAGCTGCGCCCGCTTGCGTTCAATGATGGCGAACAGCAAAGAGTTTCGGGGTGAAGAACATTATGTTTTTGCAAGAATTCCTACTGAACAGAGGTGTCTCCGTGCAATATTAATTTTGGAGATACATACGTACATAGATCTAGATCTATAACCTATCTATGGCTCTGACATCCCGTCCTCCCTCTCAATATTTTGTCTCCCAGCGCATTGAATCGAATCCACACTAGGACTTAGATCTAAATTACATAAAATGTTTATTCGTTCATTTGATAAGCCTTGCATTTTACGCATCTAGGCGATTTTTTTATTCATCTAGACTAGACTAGATCGAGATCGAGATCTAGATGTAGCGAGATCTAAACTCTTGATCGGTTGATAGACTTTTTTGTAAACCAGCAGATCTAGATCAAGATCTGCTTTAATATGAGCTGAGATCAGCCATAAAAAGTGAAATGGGCATAACGAATTTGTGTTATCGTTCAGTTTTATATATTGCGCATTTTGACAATACTCATGTTTGAGGTCAGTCAATAACCTTTTCATTTCACCATTTGAGCATTATGAAGTAAGCTTGTTTTGTTAGCTTGAAGATACCAGAACTGGAGAAAGATGAGAACAATATAAGCAAAACTCTGCTCACACAAGTATGACTTAACTAACACAATGCCTGTTCAACATACTCTTGTTCACAAGACGTTAGATTTAGGCGTACTGTTTTTTTTTTTAAACACTGTGGGAAAAAAACCAAAACACCATGGACAACACCTTGAGTATGTTGATGTGGTGTTGGGGTTTTAGTACTGTGGAACCTGGATGATAAATTATATCCACACAAGTTCTCTTCCTGCACAGTTCAGTTCTCTTTCTTCTTTAGTTTATTATTTACACCTTGATATAAAGTTTACCTTGGCATTAAGTATAAATTCTATACATTTATCCACATTCTGGGGGTAGCAGTATCTTTGAAAGTAAAATATATTGACTTAGATCATCCACATAGTACTAGATGATCTATAGATCTAGATCTAAATCTAAGGCCTGCCAGATAAGTTCATAATATTGTGAATTTAAAATATTGATGAACAACGCAAACCTTGCTGTTGCTTTGTTAAACAAAAGCGCACACTCAAAACAAACGCTATCCTTCGATCACAAGAAATAGTAGTAACCAATGTTGTCGATATGAAGCTGGTTATGCGGGCGATCACATCGCCTTATCCACTCCATACATCTTTCTGGTTGTGTTTTGGGGCGGTGGAAATCTTTTGAAGTCACCACTTTCATATCCTCATGATCTTTTCGCCTTGAGTCGCTTTTACTCACCCCACAAGGGCATGTTTCGTTAATCATCCTCTCCATTCAAAGCCTCAATGAGTAGCTTTGGCCTGATTGTTTCGGCGCAGTGTGGTCGGCTAACCCACCTTCTAAAAATAGACGCCGGGGATTTCGCAGAATGCGCTAATCAAGACAAGTCTACTAAATAGAACGTCTAAGAAGCCATATGCGAGTGAGACTAAAAAGCCATATCTGAGAGACTGAAACTTGAGAAGTCGTATTTTATTTTATCCCATACGTGTGATTTCTAGAACCGCAAGTTAACCTTCCACTATCAATAAACAAATTAATGGCAGTTACTTGTGAATAATAGAGTTGAATTCCTTAAGATTTGAGAGAGTGAAGGAGGTAGTGCCGATATGGTTCACTTCTGAGCGCGGCTGGTCGGAATAAAAGAGTTAAGGGCAATTGACTGAAAAGAATGACCGTTTGTGACTGGGTCAAACTTCTAAATACTCGAGGCTTCATAAAGAAATGATTCTGACCACGGCTATAGGAGAAAGATCGAATAATGACTATGAAAGTGATATAAAAAGGAAGTTTGAATCGGTTCAGGTTGTGTCACTTTCTCACAAACAAAAACATACTGAAAAAACAAAACCAACACTGCCATGATACGAAATACCTTCCTTGATGCAAAACAGAAACCACTTTGACCGTTTACTTGTTATCGCGAAAATGTTATTTCAACTACAAAAGTCTGCACACTGAATGAATCCCTGAAAATTTCGTAATCACAATCACAAATTGAGCTGAAGATATTTTAACAGTGTTTACCCCAACGTCTGCGCTCTCACAGCGTCATGAGGTGACTGTCTCACCAACAAGACCAATCTCTCTGAGTCACTTCAAATCCATACCTTTGTTCTCCCATAATAAAAGAAACATGATGATCACATCGCCAAGGACTAGTCCAGCGATGACAAGAGCAAATTGGTCCTACCTTGATGCGCTTGAAAGCTCACTGTTCCCTACACAATTCGCAATAATATTAACGGTTTTCCCATGTCTAGTATTTTAGTAAGTACAATGCACATCTGGATACCGATGTCTCCGGTGACGTCCGAACGCTCTACATCAGGAACAATTTGTCGAGAAAGTAACTTCATGTGCTCTTGGTTTTGTTCCGGATTCCGTGTACAAGAAGCGTTTTCCTGCACTTGGTTTTTTTTTTTCTTTTTTAAACTGTTGGTGGACGTGAAGTGAGACACATGTCGAGGGTAGCAAATGACGCCATGAGATGCGGTTGGTTCTTTGATGTGGGGACAATGGAAAACGGATGTTGTAAGATGTAGGGATACACTGTAATTAATGGGAAAGTGGTTGTTGTTGTTATTGGTGGTGGTGGTGGTGGTGAAGAGAGGTCAGTACTTGAAGCGACCTTGTGGCCTACTTTGTTATATAACAGAATTCATTGCTTGTGATATAACTGGAATTTACTACGGATACCCAGCTGAGCTAATGTTGTTGTTCTGTCCGCAGTGTCTGAACAATGTGGAGAACACGTTTAGTTCTTGACCTGAACGGATGCCTCATTCTCTTGTTTTGTTTTTGACATCTTATTTTTGGACTTGATAATACGACAAGGATGAGGTGCGCCAAGACGTTGCTCACGCCTCTTCTTAGCATGTTGTTCTCCTCCCTGGTCAAGATGATGTGCCTTCTGTTCTTGCAAGTAATGTAGGGGTACTTGAGGGCACTTGAAAACACTGTCTTTACCAAACTTGAGCATCGTAAGCGACTTTGGTCTTGTTGTTGTGGATACTTATGACTTATGACTACTGATGATCTTATATATTTAATAGCTGTTGTTTCTATAGTTGTTGTCGTTGTTGCTGTTGTCTGCATAGGTGCTGTTGCACTCACAGTTACTGTTTTCCCAGCTGTTGTTCTTGCTCTTGTTGCTTATATATGCTGCTGCTGATGGCATTTACATAAGTGACACCATTGCCGATATATTACGGTTGACACATATACACATAAATAGACAAATGAACCAACAGAGCAGCCAACTACTGAACTTGTCGAATAACGTACTAATTGACCAAATAATCCATCAACAGCTAAAAATTAACTATCTAACTAAGTAACAAACAAACAAACAAACAAACTAACCAACCAACCAACCAAGCAAGCAAGCAAGTAAGCAACCAACCAACCAACCAACTAACTAACTAACTAAGTAACTAACTAACCCACTAACTAAGCATCTATGTAACTAACTTAACTTACAAAGTGGACTAACATTCAGGGTCAAAATAGGACGGTACCAGTTGACCAACCCGACTTTGGGACACCCACAATCTGATAAAGATGTACTTTAAAAAATCCTTCACCTTTGGAGCGCCTACATATGTGAACAGTGGAAAAGCCGCTAATGACAAGCTGCCCACGACCATGAGGAGATGAGAAGAGGCACGGGACAGCTGACAACAAACCTGGCTGGTGACTCAATTAAAACAAATAATTGATGACGATATGACGTTTTAATGGCCAGGGTGTGGTCTAATGTAACCTCATTTAATATGTCCGCCTCTCTCCCACCTCCTAATAGGGATGTCCCTCTACGACTGGAGTCCGTTCTACTTAAGAGTTGTAATGACGGATGTTCGCTATCATGACCCAAACAGGTTCCTGCTGTCGTCAGTTTTTCACGGATCACAAACTATGACCGTGCACCTATCAGGATTTGTCACTGCACCATCTGTGTTCTCATTGCCACTCCTATAGTGACTGACAAAGTGTGTGGCGAGTGCCTCACCAGTCTGCGTCTAAAGCAAAAACAATCCTATTTATAGATAAATACCATGGTTTAGGATAGAAAGTACGTATACTGATATACACGCCTGACTGTTTGACAAACTGCTTGACCTCGACTCCTTCAAAATCATTTTCTTTCTCTCCTTTTTTCTTTTTTTTTTTTTACACATAGGTCTATATAACAGCATATAACCTAAACGACTGAAGAGAGAGAGAGAGAGAGAGAGAGAGAGAGAGAGAGAGAGAGAGAGAGGCAGACAGACGGACAGACAGACACACATCGACATACAGAGAGATGCATTTGTTTCAACAGAGCCTTCACCGACGTTCTCTGATCTGACCCTCAGGGGACGAACAAAAATATGGTTGAATATTTTCGCTTAACCATACCTAACAAACATAATTAAGGATTCAAAGAGTTAATGTGTACATCAATCTTTCTTGCTTCTTCGTCCCATTCAAGAGGGTTAGATGTCAAGGCTCCCTTCCCCGACAAGCTATGAGACTATTTTCCTTTCCTCTCCTCAAACTGGAAGATTCGAAACTTTGACATTTCACCATTGGGCAATCGCCATTGTTGCTCGTCTACGGCACTCCTTTTGTTACGTGTTGGACGATACAAGATTAAATGTTCGTACATTACCCTATTCTCTTAGTCAACGACGCGTCATCCCCTGTCTTGTATTTCAAAATTGACAAAAATTACAATCAGCGAGCGAGGTCACCGCTGTGTACTTCACACAAATCAACTGTGCCCATTGCCGTTACCTGAAGTAGGCCAGGCGAATCGCGCGGCCAAAAGAAACCCTCGAGTCCCGCACACAGAGGCGTAAATCTTAGATAAGGACAATGTGTCGTGAAAGATCGTACTTTTGTCACTCCCCAAATAAAAACCAGCAAGTCGTGATAAGTAAGTATCTTATTTTTAAAACTGTTATTCATGCCCACGGGACAGACTTTGTGAAACCGAAAATCATAGAAAATTTCGTTGCGAAATGAATGTTAAGGCCCCTTACACAACGTCTTGTGAAAAAGCTGGGAATTCAGTTTAACAACGAGAGGGGGGCGGGGGTGGTATGGATACTTTGATGATCGATCGATGAAAAATCAACTAAAATGTACCACACAAAAACTACGTCCTAAATAATAGATTTTCATCTCTACCAAAACACAGGGCGTGAAAAAGAAAAAAAAAAAATCCACATTTTACAAAGTCTGAATCTGATCACCGAGCATCCTTTCTTTGCAGTTCCATTCCTGATGTAGATTTGTGTACATGTACCTGTTTCCATGATACAGAAGGTCTGCTGGTCTATGGGCGCCTATCTACTACGTTATGTAATGTTCCAGTAACGGTGCTGAGGGGAACAAGTTACACCAGGTGGCTCTGACAGGTGAGCAGCTTGGCAGGACAATACGAGCGCCCCAGACTGTGACGTACAGGTACGAACTGACTAATGATGTCATCCACGGGCTCCTCACTACGGGGTATTAGTCACATTAAATTACCATAATTATACCAATGCACCGATCATGCCTACCGGTTTTGCTCGGCTGAACACGTTCATAATTAAAGCTGCCACATTGACGCAGTTTCACAGCCTATTTATATTCAACAGCTTTGGGTCGATCAAATACAATATCCAAGCTACTCATAACTCATATCTAAGACTGTCATTATATATGATGAGATATATCATAGTTTATGTATTGTAAGTGCCTTCTCTTAGACAAAGAATATTCAGACTTTTAACACTTGTTGATTACTCACAAACAATGGCTGTCAAAACCCAGTCTAATCTCCTATACACTGAATTCTGAGCTGTCCTTTGTGATTTAAGACACTATAAACACCTTCTATGAGTATTTCTATACAGGATAACAGCTGTAGTTCCTCCTGTCGTTACAATTTATTGCCCACTGAAAAAACAAATCGCTGTCTTATTCACGCACACCGCGGCGGTATAATTTGTATAGCTAGGTTAGTCCCTATTACGAGTAGATCTACATTTGTATTTGCCTTACTCCTACAGGCCGCACATGAAACGAAGTCTAGATCCCGATGAATTTCAATTTCAACATGTTCTTGTGATACAACTTAACTACAGCATTCCCTCCTTCATCGCCAGTTCACTTTTCCCAGTTTCACTGTATCGCGGTTTTGTTGTTGTTGTTGTTGTTGTTGTTTACATGTACATGCATAATATGTATTTCTGTAAAGCGGAATACGACATCATAAATAAAATGGTGAGTACCCCACACAGTATTAAAATTACTTACATACGATTAAGATTTACAATTTTCTCACTGTAACAAATATAGGGTAAGTTAGTGTGTAACACTAGAGAGGGTTGATAACTGTATGGGGCAGGTTGATAAAAAGTTTACAATGTAGGTAAATAACAAAGTAAACCTAACATCTCTACTTCGCGGATTTTCACTTATCGCCGGCAGTCCTGGGACTTAAGACCCGCGATAAACGAGGTCACACCGTATTCTAGGACAAGACCTTTTTTTTTTCTCCTTTTTCTTTAAGACCACAAAAGCCATCACCAAAAGAAGGCCTGTCTAAAAATCTTGGCTGGATTGTGCTGCCTAGGAAATCGTTATACAATTATATCTTTCTTTTTTTAAATTTAGTTTTACAAAACTATTCACACCAATCTAGCACGGTTTATACAATGAGCATTGTGTGTCTGTCTGCGTGTGTGCGCGTGTGTTCAATGCTAGCCTGTACAAGGAGCCAGTGTGACCACAGGTTCGCTCGTCATGAATTGCACTGGAATCTTCTTGCAAAGAGAACACATTGTTGCAACCATGAATTACATCAAAGCATTTCAAATTGCAATGTCTTTTTAAATAAGAGAGATAAATAACCTCTGTTACTGTCATCATAGAAACAGGCTCAAGTTTTGTGTCTCTGACACTTTAGAATTAATGGAAAATAATTTCTATAGATCTACATATAAAATAAGAATATAATAAAACGATCGCTTGAGGCCACGTCGTTATGCCCGCCCGAATGTAGGCCTAGAGATCTATATCGCCCCAAGGAAAGAATAATATACAGTGCATAAACAAGATATCATTAATAGATGTGGTGGGACGATTACTGTTATATTAAATATTTCGTCAACGTCTACTAGATCTACTTACCATATGGTAGCATCCTCTAATAAAGTGTGGGGGGGGGGGGTCATACAAGGGTGGCATGGAATTGGCTATGCTCGGTACTGAGGGTGAGAATGGGAGAGCTGATGTAGAAGCAAAATAAAATTTAAAAACCGAACCAAGACATGCTATCCTGGGTGTTTCTTGTGCTAGCCTTGAGGTGACCGAGTCACGGATGCGAGGAATGAGACAAAGTAACAATGGGTTTAAGAAATTAGAAATCGGGATGATTTCCGTGAGATAACAACAACAACAACAACAACAACAACAACAAAACTATAGAATTCAGATAGCCTACTCTACTTCCATTACTACGGGCACCTGCAACACAAATTAAATAATTTATTTTTGTAAGAACTAGAGGTTAGGGTCAGAGTTTTGTGGACATTTCGGACCAAAATTATGATTTCCATCAGCCAATAACAGCGCCCTCTTCGCAAACATTGGCCAAATTTGTGTGTGCATAATATGTGATATAAATATAATCATGAAATTGTAGATAGACAGACAAACTGAGTGTAAGTCAATACTTGTCTGTCAAATGCTGATATCTTGTTGTGCAGGTCTGTCTCTGCCCAGGTGATCGACTCTCCACAGCGAACGTCACTCCAAATGACACGAACTCCAGCGAAATGATGACCCAGATCCGAAAGTTTGGAAATGCAATGAACAGTCCACTAACACCTCCGCCAATAAAAGCTATAACAACTTAAATATCTACAATCAGACGTAGAATAAAAATAAGTTGAATGAATTATAAAAATATTCTCCACATGTTGTATAAATACTTTGAAAACAAATTCAAATCCCCTAACACATGTAATTTATAATACATCTAACAATAATGATGCTGATAGATAAAACACACTGATAAAAATAAATAATAAATAAAATAAAATTATATATAATTACCGAATTACCGTAAATAAATTACCCACAGTGAATGTCGTTACTACTGGCTTGAACATGTTTAAGAAATAAACTGAACTCTGTTTAAAAGGATTTATATATGACCAATAAAGAGGATTTTCTTGTCTTCAAAATGAAAGACTTCAATACTCAAAACTTCACACAGCCAGATCTATACCGGTTATCAGTAATTCAACGCTGAGAACGTGTACGTCCGCCTCTTGTATAGATCTAGCAACAACTGGTATGGTAACCAGGAACTTCAGCGACACCACAAGTGTGCATTTCTAACGAGTTCCCGTAGTAAAAACTGGCACAACATTGGCCGGTCGATCCGTACAGAAAAACAAATGCGTGAAGCCACTTGTGAAACCACTTGAAAAACTTCACAACACATCCGTTCTGTTCTTTACAAAAGCGAGGAAATGAATGGAGCGAATTAAAAAACAAAAAATCATTGGGGGGGGGGGGGGGGAAGAAAACTTTGTGCCTGCAATCTCTTACGTGTTAAGATCTCCTCAGGATGAACCAATCCCTCGAATCCACAAATTTGTCAAACATTTTTTAAAATCTTGTTTTTTCTTTCCTTATCTCAAATAAAATTTTGTTATCTGCTCAACAGAGCGCCCCATTCGCGTACTGGGCCAGACTAAATAAATGCTACCCTGGGCTAGTTCGCCACTCTTCAACACGGTAACACACTTCCGTTTAATACACGTCCTGCCACATGTGTGTGCCATTCACACACACTATTTATACGAACTACACACCGTGGACACACTTCCGTGTCGATTGCGTGGGTGGGTAGAAGGCGTTAAGAAGGAGCGTTGATCAAAAGAACTCGCTACAGCTACCAGTTTACAAATATACCATAATATGTAGAGCAGACTCGAGCTAGGCCTACGACAAACATAGATCAATGGTGTCTTTATTCTGCCAACTACTTTCACAACCCGTCTGTCTGCACATTATTGTTTCATCGATTTTAAACTACATTAAAATCATACTCACACGGACACCTATTGTATTTATAACAACTGACAGACTCATTAAAAAAAAACAAAAAAACACGACTTTATATCGGGGCCCACTATGAGATCTAGATCTAGACTATCTACACACATTGTTCCATCGAAGAAATAGAATTTATAGATTTAAAAATTATAAATACCCACCACAGAAAGTCGAATAGGAACTGGTACATCCAGCAGATCTAGATCGATCGAGATCTATCGTTTTCTTGGCTGAATGAGAAAAAGTATCCTTTGCTCTCCAAGCAGGGTTAGCAAACAGTTCTAGCACGACGCGTACCTAAAGTTATTAGCCCACAGTCCCCATCAAAGTTTGATAAGAGTAGAAAAGTCTTGATGAGGCGAGATTGAGGGCTGAGGCCGCTACATAGCCAGGCCCTATGGGCAGCCGTGTCTCCCCGTTTTACCGGCTTGGTCGAGCAGCACACACACACTACACTAGGGCCTAGACTACAACACTCCACTAACTGCACCGTGTGGCTCGATCTCCAGGATTGGTACGGTGAAAGGTAAGGGATGTCGAGAACGCTTTCACTGGGGCCGCCGCTTGCCTTCTGGATTTACACCTACACACACACCACGGTGCAGCCAAGGCGGGCAACGGCGTATCCGCTACTATAGTACAATAATTCTACGATCTCTTAACTCGTAAAAGGAGGGCGGGGGGGGGGGGGGGGGGGGGGGGGGGGGGAGG
>JBCEWB010094608.1:2500-12339 GCA_039654565.1 Peronia peronii
GGCATTGAAACTGTAATGCAAAAACACCCCCCCAAAAAAACATCGTTCATAAATCTGGGTGACTACTAAGACAAGAAGAACATACAAAATGGAAAATTTCACCACTTCTGAGCTATAGATTAGGCCACTGCAGACAGAATTATGATAGGACTAATAAAGAGCTATCGGAAAAGATTAACCAGTTCTTGTCAAGAAAATACAAAAGATTGGTAAGGAGATAAAGCGTTTGCTGATAACATGCACCAAGACGTCGACTAAATAATAATGACACTACCAGACAGATATGGAATCCACAACAAAAGAGACAAAGAGACTGGCCGGCAAATCTCTTAGAGGTTACGTTCGAACAACTGATTTCAGCAGGACAGTGGTTAGGACGTAACTTCTGCTATCTTCACTTGGAATCCCAAACTCAAAGAACAATAAAACTCTTCTTGTGCTGCCCACCTTTATAACTGATGTTATGTTATTTTGCACTTTGTTTGTTTGTTTGTTTGGTCATCTATTTTCGCCATGAAAAGTAGGTGAACTCTAATGCCCGATTTCTGAATAGATTTGTTCATTATCATTACAAACAAACAGAATGACTGGTGAATGTATGAAATAATGCATTGTTTTCGAAAAGCAATAAAATCATGTCATTGTCTCCTTTACAGTCCATAGAACTGATTTGTATTATAAATTAAATCATTTTGGCCAGACAGTCAAGCTTTCAAAAAAACAAAAGTCCTTGGAGCAGTACCAGAAATCTGATGGCTGAAATATGGAATAGAAATACACAGACATGCCTAGATAGGGCGACAGTAATTGTTTCACTATGGACTAAAGGTTGCAAAATTTGTTGGCCCCATTTCCACCCGCCCTCACATCGACTCACATACAAGTAATGTTTGTTGTTTTTTTTCTGACTGAGAAAACAGATTGCGCTCTAACCATAACAGCTGGCTGTTTACGATGAGAATAAATATAGTAAAAACTCAGATGCAGTTTTGTGTTGGATTTAATTAATCACTGTCTATATTATGTTAACGTATAAAGACACACATAGAAAATACTCAGTTATATTCAGTTTGTCTGCTCACTCTCATCCCCCCCCCCACCCATACTACAGGTATCCGTTTCCCCCTCTCAGATCATTCAGTTCCAATATTAAAGTAAAAAATTCAATGTCAATTGCCAAGGCATTGATTAGTATCGAGTATCAAAATCTACTTCATCACAACCGTCTTGGTAAACTGCCAAAATATTTTCAAGAGTTCCTTTGTCAGTGGGTATAGATGCATATTTCATGTCCATATAAAATTACAGAAGTCCTGTAAAACGAATATCCTCTTCATTTGCAAACAGTGTCAATGTAAACATCCAGTTGAATAGCTTAGCATTCGATCTGTTGAAGTCTTTCAACTACGTGGAGGCGGTTATCTCGTATCTACTTGGCATGCACGAGGGCTTAAAAAGCCTATGGGTAAAATCTCTGCAAGTTGTCTTAGTAAACATCTCTATTTCCAAATCCAGTATATGTTTTTTTTTTTGTTATTAAAATTCCATTACCTGCGTGTTCAGAAAGACATGAGATAAACAACTTAGACGAGCTAACTAAATCTATTTCTGTCTGACAAAGATCGCAGGCGGAAAAGTTTGATTCTGATGCTTTTTGTTGTTTTCATGACATTCATTCATGAACTATAAGTAAACAATTTGGTTATGGCCTAGCTATTCTTTATCAAATTTCTCTGAAGATTACAAAAATCGAGATAACCACCTGCAGGAGGCTGAAAGGCGTATTCATACCGTAACTTCAAAAATACATCAACAATAAAAACACGCTATTTTCTTTTTTAAAAAATAAATAAAAATAAAATTTAAAAAAAATAGCCCCAGGAAAAAAACCCCGAAGATAATAATTATTGAATTGTATAAATATTTTACTAACCTCGACGGATCCGATCAGCTAGCAAGTTAAATTTAAGTTGTCAAAATTTCATATACAATGACGGATGTCGACACCAGCTGCAAAATCAATACACTGATATCCGTGCGTGCAGTGTTTGGCAATAGGCTGACACAAACACTACTTATCGTTTGGGTTTCATTTCACTTCCTAATCAAACCATGTTTTTGTGATTGGTTAAAAGAGAAGGACTCTTTGTAAGCCAGGAATGTCCATTTTTTCTAAGGCTGGGAAAGTAGTTGAAGGAAGGGGGGGGGGGGGGATTGAGAAAAGGGAAGGGGATCCTATGTTTGATTCGCTCACTGCAAAAGGCTGTGTTTGAAATCTAAAGGTCCCCACGTTTTGTATAAATTTGATATACATTCATTTCAATGGACAAAATAAATTTTAATGCTACCTTTGACGATTAGCATATCCTAGCTAGTTTTATTCCTAAGAATTTCTGATAAAAGTATGTTTCTATTTCTTTCATTTTTTGTTCTATCCAGGACAAACAAAAGACACATATTTTTTTTTTCAAAAACCGTTTCCGATGCACACAAGGGATAATAATTTCTTTAGACAATTCTTAACTCCAATCTTTAAAGAAATCCAACAGAAAATATATATAAAAAAGAGACAGGAAAATAATATTAAATAACAAATTGTATAGCGTTTAAAGCCTATACTGCGAGAACAAACGCTTTGTAGATGCCCTCTTTATCTTTCTAAATAGATAAAGTTTTTAAAAAAATGCATTTTAAAGTATGCAAATGTCACTTGATTGAAAAAGTGTTTGAAAGTTCACCTAAATTCTCAGAGGAAGTGACATGCACATCTTTCCAGACTTCATGTAAGCCAAGCAAATACAGCTACAGAACCAGCAGCGGAAACAAATTTTATTATAGGAAATTTTTAAAAGAGAAAAAAAAACAAAACATGCCGCTCGTTACTTTTCCCGCAAAAGAAAACTGAAAACAGTTCTGTTTGAGAGAAACTTCAATTTTAGTTGATAATTGATATAAAACTGTTGCATGTGCACAGGTATGCTTGTAATTTGTATGCTTATTTTCTATCGTTGAATGTTTTGCATTGTGCCATATTGGTGTGCAGAGCATCCTAGAACACTAACGTTGGTTTCGGCAATGTATCAAATCAATTCATTCTTGAATTTTTTGTTAAGATTTTAACATCCGACGTTAATTGGTCTTAGCACAACTTTTTAAATTGTGAATTTTCGCTTTTATGTCCAGGATTCAAAGTGAACTACGCAAGTTGTGAGCAAAGAGATTCAATATATTAGACTCCTTATAGAGATAGACAAGTCTGATTTAGAAAGAACATATAGCAAACGTGCATAGATTTAGAGATATTATGTGTCTGCAAACTGTTTAAAACGGTGATAAATTGATGCGATAAATAGACATGAGAGCTACACTACTGGTAGTTTTGAGCTATAAATCGTTTTTCCGCTCGTGTGACTTTCGCAGTTCCGACCATGTTGACAACTGGTGAAGCTATACTTGCCATAGCTCGTCCATTAGAGGCTAAAAAGTGTTATCAGATCCCAGTATTCACATATATCCCTTTTGGAAGATGGAAGTCTTCAAAGAACTTGCAGCAATTTGACTAGTAAAAAAATATAAAGGAAGACCTGCCCTTGGCATATGCATTTAATTTTGAAAGAGACGCTATTTAATACAAATCTTTAATGCACAATAAATGTTTGATATCATGATTAGATATGCAGTAGTTACATTAAAGTTGCCCTCTGTGCAACGGTGGCTTGATATCTTTTTTGTTTTCTTCGAATGTGAAGCCAGATCTGTTTGCGGTAAGACTTCTTCAGATTTACATGAACGGAGCACAAGTGAATTGCTCTGTGGCCACTGTAGACACAAATAGCCCGACCAGATAGTTAAAACAACCTGGGACTAAATGCCTGACTATCCTATATCTGGGGCTGTTGGCGGGGCATTGAAAGCAGGAAATATATCTCCATATATCAAAGTGGTGACATAAACCAGTCTCGATCCCACTTCTCTTTCTCCTGAATGACGACTCTTTTCTGTTGTGAGATAGGAGCTAGGATTCAACTGAATTCACAAAAATTAAATGTGATCGAAATATCTTTAAAACAAAACAACAACAAGAATAACAACAATAAGAACAACAACAACAAGAACAACAACAACAACAACAATAACAACACAACAACAACAACAACTTGATACCAAAATTTATGAAATTATAGACATGAATTAAAGGTTGGGTGTGCCCAAAACGGGATCAAGATATAATTCAAACAACTAAAACAATTTCGCCGAATAATAATTCTCTCTGATGTGGATTTCACCCCCAAAAAGAACAAAAGAGTATGATTTTTTTAATGCTTTTCGTAGTGTTTGTTATATTCATTGATTAGATATGGGAACGCTATTCATTCTTGTCGTCAATGTTCTGTATTCTTCTTCTTCTTCTTCTCTTTTTTTAAATTTCAAAATACTTCAGCAACAAAAGAAATGCAACATTCTAATTGTCGAGCATTGAGGGATGGAAGGATAGAAAGATCGAAACCTGCATTTTTTTTTCAGTGATTCAGCAATCCCCTGGCTTCATTTGGGTAATGGAACCGGACATCTAGTCTTCTCAGATAAAGGGGAATATATTTCAGAAGTCCCGTGTGTACATTTTGCACGTTGGCGAATCTTGGCAGTTAAAAATCGATGAAAGAGTAGGCGGAGTGCCGATGTCCGTGCACAATTTCCAAATTTCCAAATATAGTCATAGACACATCCACAAGACTCACACATGATTTTTTTCTTCCTCCTTACTTCTCGTTTACACCACTGTATTATTCATCATCTATTATAACCCCTGTTTCAACAGTTGCCACCAGCAATCTCCCCCTCCCCACCCGAGGCCCATGACAAACGTAATAAAAATCATGACAATCTACAATAATAACAAGAATGGAAAAAAAAAAAGGAAAGAAAAAGAAAAGAAAAGAAATGTCAGCGTTGTTAAATTTATATATAGTTCAAGAAGCCCACAGCAACCGAAGACTGACGTATCTGTTTATTCCAACCATAAAGTTATCTTTGCCCAGTTGTCATCTTTTTTTGTTCTTCACGAAGTAAGATCTAGTTAAATGTTTCTTATCAGCGATCACACCTGAGTATTAATCTTTGAAAGAAGCCCCCTCCCCCCTCCCTTTTCTTGTTACTTCTCTTAATTCCCTGTTCAAATCAAAAGTCGTTAATCCTAGAGGTTTTCAGATTGCGTTGAGCCATGTAATGTTTATTTATACCTTGAGAAAGCTGCCAACGATCTCACCTTATCTTTGGTATGTTGATGAAGTCAGCCACTTGAAAAAAAAAAAAAAAAAAAGGAAAGAAAAGAGAAGTTTGTAAATCCATGAATATTTTTGCCATTAGGGCGAACCTGCTAAGAATGGGAGGGGGGGGGGGGGGACGCAGTCTGTTTTGAAATGTTGCAATGTGATCTTGGGGCGAAAATGCTTTTTGGACAAGAAATCATGGACAACTGTTAAAATAATACAACGAATCCCCCTTCAACTCCCTCCCCCCCTCCGGCTGGTTCCATTATGGCTGCAAAAATCATGAAACTTGATTAAGAAATAAACAAGTTACCAATCGCCTCAAACGTTTTCATGTTTTCATTGGATTTACCTTGCTTTGAAAACAATCACATTGAATATTTAACATAATAGTACAAGAGAGTACTTACTTCAATATCAAGTAAAATCTACTTTCATTTTCGTCTTAGCGTGAGAACCAAAATAAATAGGCATAACTCGATCTGACATTGACAATTGATCTAACAAAAATAATTATGTCAAAATAAACAAGAAACAATTGCTATGCCTCTATTTGTTGTTGTTGTTATTGTTGATGTTGTTGTTATTGTTGTTGAATAATGAGCAATATAGGTAGCGACTGTGTACCCGAGTGATATGTATGTATATTATAGTTTAGTTCACCCAGCAAATCTTTTAATATTTTTTTTTATACCAACACATGCATTACTTTTCATCTCCATTTTCGTTACTGCTGGTTGTTAGAACATCAGCAGTTTCAGGTAACCATTGTTTGTTATCATTATCATCTGACAATCTCCAGTTGAAATTACGCATTTCTCAAACTTCCAATTACAGCCAAAAGCCATTAACGTTGAGTTCATCCCTCAATGATATCACCAACCGATTTCATATTTACAACATTCAGGAAATGGCTTCTATAAGCCCACCTCTTCTTTATTCTTCTCCATTCTCTCTTGTTTACCCTAATATAAAATTATTTAAACTACAGATTAAGGAGTGGAAAGTATTTTAAACAAGATAGAAAATATAGGGTAAAACAAAAACATTTCAGGTGAAATTGCACACTATAAAATATGCCCCCCCCCCCCTCGCCCTCTTCTTTCTATAGTTCGTAAGACAGAATAATATTTATTTTTAGAATAATGTTTGTTTGAGGCTCTAAATGAGATTTCTAGTCCCTCTCTGTGTCGTTACTAACTCTAGAAAAGAAAACATTCCAAGGTAACAGTTACTACTGGGAGATAAACGATTTCAGACATTCTGACGACCAGGCGAAGAATAAATGACTTAAATGCAGTCGAGGAAGAAAAAACAAAAATCCAGGAATGCACCTAACGCCGCGTGAATATTGCATGTTATCAGTAAAAACTGAAAATTTATTTGAACGTCTGTCACAGCACTGGCGTCTACATGTCTGCCGATCTTTGATAACCTCTCTGTCCTTGGCTTGAGGAAATAGCACAGAAACTGAACCCAATAAACAATAAAGTTAGGCTAACATGATTCCCCCCCCCCCCTTTTATCTCCCCCTCCCTCCCTCTATGAAAAAGAAATTGCTGCAGGTGGCCAACACTTGTGACGTTACTGAAGTGGCTGTAAAGTGGCTCAAACAGGTATTCAGGTAAACAACATAGCATTTATGTCTCCTTCTCTGCAGCGTCTTTTTTAACAAACATTGTTAAAAATTGAAATACTGCCCGTTTAGAAGGACTGACATGTAACATTAGAAAGTATAATAATATATGACTACATATTTTATCCTGACGGCATTTGTCATTTTATGGCGGATGATAAAGATTATCACAACGACCAGAGAGTCGGTTAGCTTGCTGGACTGTGGGATTCCCATACTCTTTGTATGTCTCTTACATACGTCAAACTCTAACACGAGGAAAGTTCTTTTACTCCCCTTTGCCACAGACAAGAGATGTTGAGCAAGCCGGATAAGAGAAAATTTTCAAAAAATCAATTTTGCATTCGTTGCTTGAAATTAACATCATGAAAAATTCATAAACTTTTATAATTTTTTTTTTTTTTGGCAATAATGTTAACAATTTTTCTAATCATCAATATTTCGAATGGTAAGGAATAAAGTGATTTTTTTTCTTTATACTGCTTGTTCAACACCTCTTGTGTCTGGTCAAAACATTTAGATGTCAACCGCTAATCACTATCAAGTTATTCCTTTGTCTTTGACTTGTTTAGTTTTGTTATTTCTATTGAGCACTCAATCAAACCGTCTCTATTGCTTTGAAATGTATATTACATAATATTTTTTGCCCCCCTCCTGCTTAAAAAAAAAACAAAATCAATTTTGAATTTTTTTTTCTCGTAAAACTCTGCATTTTCTGAATACAAAAAATAATATTAAACACTTGATGTGTCTATTTTAAAGCGTCATTCAACAAATAATCTGCTCCCTTTGGTTGTTACATGCAGTGATAGATCATCAATATTCCACTGGATACATGCAAAGGATACGAGACGATACTTGATTTTGAAGCTTTCCGCAATATCTTGAGCCCCCAATGCCAAGGATGGACATTGATTGACCACTCCGAAGCGAAAATAGTGTCACGATCATCAATGTAAACTTTCATCAGGTGCACTAAAAGAACTTCCGTCTGCTAGGAACAATGAAATTGTCTTTTATTTCTGTTGCTCCAGAATACAGTTGTGAATTATCTGCCGTAGAAAAGATCCAACATTTCTGGCTGTGACAAAGGAAAGATAATTATAGACGCTACCGATAGACTCTCAAGAACAAGGAAGTGACTCTATGGGACACGTCTTGGTGATCGGAGGGAGAGAACAAAAATTGAGAAAAATGAACAGAAAGAGAATATAAAAGATAATACAGAAGTCATGGAGAGAGAGCTAATGTCTTAGAAAAAGGTGTTTTGAGGTTAAAAGCCGAGTAAAAAAGTTGCGATGTCAATGTTTCCCATTGAAAAACTTGAAACTTCTCAAAAGGTCACTATTTTGCCATCTCCTTTTTTTTCATGGATCAGTTCTAACCAAATTTGGAAAACCCCATTGTCACAGTGAGACCAAACATATGCACCTCCTAATACGTGTTGTAAGTTTTAGAGAAAAATACGTTTTTGTTATGAAAAACAAATAAACAAACCCAGTGAAGTGGGAAAATTGAGAAATGGCATTTTGAAAAATTGGTTAAAAAAAAAAGCTTTTGCTCATAGAGAGTTTCAAATATGTTATTCTGTACACAAATGGCAAGCAACAAATTAACCAGGTTTGATAAGTTGCATTCATATCTGTTTCCTAGCAGCCAAACTCCAAGATGGCGACGTTACCAATGCAACCGCTCGAAAGAGTCAAGTTTTTTTTTTCCAATTTGAATGTGTCGACTTCAAAGGATTTTTTTTAAATTGGTGGTTGAGAGTGGGGGACGGGGGTAGGGAGGTGGGTTCTGAAAGGGGATTTTGGGCAAAAACATTGTACAAAATAGGCGAAGTATGTGAGATTTCGAAGAAATCTGTTCAAATATATAATTTTTAGATAGAAAAACAACACAGCATGAGAGGTCAAAGTCCAATATGACGTCCATAACTATGCCAAAAACGACAAAAAGATTGCAATAGAAATCGTGGACAAAAGCTCCCTAGGAAAGTATTGTAGACAATCATCGATCTGAATATTGGCCAGGAATATTCAGAGGCTTTTGGTGAACTTTTAGATTCTTTTAGATTTATCAAAACAATTGTTAATTTGTGTCTGAAAACCATATTTTATTTATTTACTTTTTTTTTTTACAATAGTGCTAGATTTTCGCTGAGATTTATCAACCGATTGACATGAAAATTGATGTAAAATGTCCTTTTAAATTGAATCCCCCGCCTTCCCCACATCACCCCCTCCCCCCCTCCTCCCCTCAACCACCACCAACCCCCCCCCCCCCAAACAAACAAACAAACAAACAAACAAACAAAGAAACAAACAAACAAACAAAAAACGAAAAAAAAAGGACACGCGTTTTTATACAAATATTATGTTGTATGTTTTCGGTGCAGAAAATTATAATAATAATTATTATTATTACTATTTTTAGTAAAAAAAAAAGGGAAAAATTTGTTTCAT
This sequence comes from Peronia peronii, assembly GCA_039654565.1. Classification (NCBI taxonomy): domain Eukaryota; kingdom Metazoa; phylum Mollusca; class Gastropoda; order Systellommatophora; family Onchidiidae; genus Peronia; species Peronia peronii. Next base: position 11,872 of record JBCEWB010094608.1, read on the forward strand.
ATGAAGAGAGTTTTTATCTAGAGAGTTTGAAAATACATAGAAAAAATGTTAAAAGATATAAGAAATCACTTGTGACAGCACTTAGGCATTGAACCAAAATCCTATCTACGAAGATGAGATAGAATATGAATGACAAATCTAGGAGGAAATCTCAACATTCGGTAGCCATTATAGCCAATATGGTGATGTAGCTGTAACAACATCGTTTATTTTGTTTTATTGGTTTTCTCTAATTTGACCATGCTGATTCTAATTATGACGGTTAAAATAATCCTGGCTATATATGTTTCCCCTCCCCCCCTCAACCTTAAAAGCTTTTTTCTTTCTTAGCTCTCTCTTCAATGATTGTAAGGCTAGAACCATATTAACGCCGGACACCGACAGTCAGACTAGACCCGCCGTTTTCCGTCGGGTGCGGGCGACCATATTAACACCGGAGTTTGACGGTCAGACACCACCGTCTTGCAA
>JBCEWB010094619.1:0-12339 GCA_039654565.1 Peronia peronii
CCCCCCCCCCCCCCCCCCCCCCCCCCCATTTCTAAATTCTTTACAACTAGTCAGTAACGAAATTTCCCATGCAGTAGCATACAGGATCAAAACTGGACTCATGTATCTTGGCAGATTAATAATATTGTATGACTGTATTTAACTCCAGAAGTGCCAAGCACTCGATCTGCCCAAAGAATTGTTCATCATATTTTGCGCAACACAAGCCATTTTCCAAATAACAAACCATACACGAGAAAGATAGAGCTACTTAACTCATCTTATGTCGCCATTTTGACCACCACGGTCATGTAATTTTTTTTACAGAAACACCGAAAATCCAGCGGTTTCTTCTACTCTCCTACTACTAGATCTTTGTAAGAGTTTAACATGTGCCTATATAGATCTATGTGTGTTGCGGAAAATGGGTATGTGCCAATGTGACAGTATGTATCACTTGGAATAAAAATCACGGCTTGGCATCCAAAGAAAATGTTCTCTCTTTTGAATACCAATGGCAGTGCGGATAATTGCCACGTTCGTGGTGTTTTCTTACATTTTCAGAATATATTATACATAATGTATAGATATAGACTAAAATGGAGAACACCACTTGACAACTAGCATTAGTTCCACCCCCTGGTAGAAATAAAAATTATTAGACCATGAGATTCTTCTCACTGCTAGCCTGGGTGACAGACAGGAGAACCAGGTCGCGCTTAATCATTCTACGTAGATACTGATTCATTCGTAATGTAGCCTAGTAAACTTGCCTGCTCTGCAAAGCTTTTGCTATGCCTGAATATTTCAATGCCAGTGTCTGGTTCTTCTGTACTTGTTTATTGTATGTAGCCTATGTGTATCTGCCGGTTTTATTGTCATATTTATAATATTCTACAGACGAGATTTTTTTTTCCTTCTAGAAGGGGGGGAGAGGGAGAAAGAGAGGGAGAGGACAGAACTTACATATACTATTATGACAAAACATCTTTTAATTGAAAATTCTGTTTTGTGAGTCATAATTCAGTTTTGTGATTCCTTTTGATTGCGAGGACAAAGTACCATTTTCAGAGAATGACTTGGTGCCATAAGTAGGCTATAATATCGTCCAGCATTATGGGAAATCGTATCTGAATATGTGGGGAAATAATTTAAGAAATAATAACTTTCATGAAAAAGGCGTTTCCTCAGAGTATGTGAGAGAGCAGCTGGTGATCGGCTCAGTTTGTGATGATACGGTTATCGATTTGTTTATGTGAAGGCCTAGCAATGGCTGTACCGTGGATAGATATCAATACATCTGCAGACCTATACTGTTATGGGAAAGCTCAATATCAAGCTGATGTCATCAAGGGTAACGGGAAAAGGGGGGGGGGAGTGGGGGGGGGAATGGGGGGGGGGACGCGGAGAGAAAAGTGAGATGTACGTATTCAAACTAAAAAAGGGGAAATAAGGGGTATTTGAAATTATAGTATAAATCAAGAATAATAAAATGAAGACCACGTGGAAATAAATAGGCAAAAAAGCGATGGAGAACCTTCTGGATGACAATTAAGGATTTTTCGTTGTGTTGCGTGTGTTCAAGTAACATTTTTCTTTTAAACTGGCATTGAGTTTGCCAGAGTAAGCTTAACAATTTTTTGTCTCTATCAAAAATGTCTGACAGATAAATCCCGTTCCTACGTGCAAAAATACTCGTTAAAAGGAAAAGATGAGAAAAATTTAATTCTCGCACTCTTACACCACGTCACAAAAACGCCTTTTCTTCTTTGCTGTGAATGAAAGCTTGCTGAACACCTTTCCCTTTTTTTCCGCCCCATTGATTTTATCGACTGCTGCCAAAATTAGTTACCCCGAGCAAACATTATACTCAGAACTAGATCTATGTGACTTGCGGCTCGGACCAGAAAAAAAAAAACCCGGACTCTGTGACTGAAGACTGGGGCGAAAGCTGAAGAGAATTGTCCAGAAGTCGCACCCACTTCTGTTCTGTCTTTCCCCGGCATCTAAGTATCCCAAACCGGTTAGGGGAAATCTGGTCGAGAGCTGCTGCTATTTTTAGCCGCGTCCCCTGCCTATCGTCTGCTGGTTGACCCCGTCGTCTGCTGAGATACACACGGTGTCAGTTCGGGCTGGGCCGCTATTCGGATACACTGACGCAGAAAAGGTAGGCGATTATCAATGTTTCAAATCTTTGCTGTCGAACTACCCGTGTATGACTGATAAAAATGATGTTTGTGGGCCTAGGATTGAACGGAGCATGGTATGCACGTTGCAAGAGTTAAGAATGATCAGTGTATGAGACAGCGATACAACACTTCGTCTTGTCCCATTGATAAACAAACATGGCGCGGGAAGTGTCGCCAACCGGTATCGCAATCACCCGATATGTCTTTCGGCCGGCCCGACATCCATTGGCATGCCATTTCTATTGAAAGTTCTGACTCATATGCACATCTAAACGGATGAATGAGATAGATGTCGTGCTGTTTGGAGAAGAAATCGTCTGTCAAACAGAGCGGTGAAAAGGCAGCAGTAGCCCAGTGGCACATCTACCTGCCGGGCGGTGTCCTAGCAATGCTCTCACCTGTATATATTCATTATGGCATTAACAGCATTTTTTAAAGGATAGATTTCGGATCCATGGAATCTTTTCGGACACGAATGCCTTAGATCTGTACGCAGCTGTTCAAATGCACATTTCCGAATCAGACAAATTATAGACCTATTGATAAGAATGCATAGGCCTAGGCTATATCATTATTTATATTAACCTTTATTTAATCATAACAAGACAATGTCCAAATTTCATCACTTCTGATAGTAATGGTAAGATAATCTAGTAACTGTTCCGTTGGTTTACTTTGCCCGATTTATCAACTACTAGATCTATATGGGGTAAAGTTGAGGCTCCTAGAAAAATAATTAAATCTAGAAGAGGTGGCAGATTAGAGGTCAGGAAACGAATTAGGAATTTCAAAGCCAGTTGTTATGATAGCTATACAGTAGAAGAGATCATGGTTGTACACTGTTGGTGACACATATCTCAGTGTCTGCACGTTTTTCTTGTCAATCTTCCCAAAATTAATAACTAAGTTGAGGTAAATATTATATAGATGCTAATTCCAGTCTGTTTTGAATGATATGATTTTTTATTCAAGAAGTGTCAAAAGTTAAATGGCTTATCTGCACAAAGCCCATTATAATTTGCCTAGAGATTGCTTCCCCCAATAACATATGCTGTGGTAGGAAAGTTCTGGACCTAACCTGTCATCTGGCCAAAACTGACATTTCTCTGAATATGATGAAGTATTTTCTTAAGAACCTTTATACCCCAGAGCCTTCTGTCACATTTAGGATTAATGTCAGTATCCCTGTAGTCAAGTATTGTGGAAGACAGTTCACTTGCATATTATATTGTTATTAATTGCAATATAAATTTGAGAAAGATTTCAATAGGCAGTAGAAGAAATGTAATTTAAATACTCTTAGGTTCTTCTTGGTTTGTATACCATTTCATCAAAGACTTTGTATGGGATCAGAGGTAAGGGTTAAAGTGAAAGGCACGGTCTTCCTCATATCCTGAAAGCCATCTTCAGGAGTAGGTCTATATCTTTTCTTTCAATCTAGGTAAGACTGTTACCTTCAGAAATATATCTGCTTATTTACTCAGATATCAGTGTCTATCAATCTCAGAGGGACGAGGTTAAGCATTTCATGTTTTAGAGCAGTAGATCTTCATTTCATTTATTTCATTTAGTTGGCAGTTAGGCTCTTTTTCTTTTTTCTGCCTTTTTTTTTTTTTAACAAAAGAATTTATATAAGTTCGTTGATGTGTATTGAGCTCTGAGTGAGACATTAGTAGGCTGAATGCAGGCTTTTAATAATTTATTTACACCGCACTTGCCATTTATAGGATATTCCATGTGACGGCTTTGAATGAAGCAGAAAAAATGTGCTAGGTGTTCAACATTTGAATGCATGTTTTTTCTAATGCATGAGAGGAATTTCGCCTATAAAATCAAGTACACTTATGTAGGATAATGCAGTCAGATATGCTTTTTGATGTAGATTGTGCATCTTTGCTGCGAGATACTGGCTGTGTTTGGTTTGGCTCAGAATGCATGAAGGGGTGATGTTATCTGCATTTGTCACAGTACAATCACTTATCCATCGCCAAAGTCAAATGTTTGAGATTTTGAGTTATAATGTTTACCATAATCACTATTACATGTAACTTGTGAGACAGATTTATACTTTGGGTTGGGAACATGGGAGAGGAGGAGGGGAGAGGGAGAGATGGGGGCAGGGGGATATATCTTACCTGTCTCAATGGCCCGCATCCTATCCTGTATCATCATCCTATCCTGTATCATCGGAATTGTGCACACATGTAGTTATGTACCTACAAATTGTCACATGGATTTTTTTTCTCTTAACTTTTAGCCTAAACATATTTGATACAGAGCTTTCACTGGCTTCAAAAGATTGAGAGCTAAGACCGTGTTGGGTATTTTTTATTTATATGAGAAAATGAGTTTGAAGCAGAGACTTTTACTGCAGAGCAAATATATTTAGTCTGCATAAATGATCTCATAGTAAGGTTTTTGTTTTAGAAGCTGCACTGGATCCTAGAGGGTTAATTCCTCCTCCTCCTCCAGCTCCTCTGTCACAGTGTTGGCCACACATAGGCTGAGCCTATGCACATTCTTTCTCCTTGACTGAGGAGATTTCTCTCATAGCCATTATTGTTACTTTCTTTCACATACTGCATTGAATTTTTTGTTCTTCAGTTTATATTTGTTTTATTCTCATTTCAGTTCTCTCATTCTTTAACCCAGGCTAAAAGTCTTATCTTATAACTATTGTTACTTCCATCAGAGAAGCACATAAATTTGGAAAAAAAAAAACTTTTTATTACTATCTTACAAATTCTCATGCTGATTATCAGTGAGTGAGAGATAGCTGAGTGCAGCACCACCGTCTAATTTCTGCTGCATTGTGACTTTCTGTTGATAGCTTATCGGCTGCTATGGAATTTCTGTTGACTTTTTTTTTGCAGCTTAAGGCCAGCCTTTTAAATCTGTTCAAATGTTCCAGGCAAATCAGAGGAGGCCTGCTGGTTATGATCCTGGTTGGTGCTTTGAAATCTGCGGAAAAATGTATTTGCCGAACATCCTTGAGTCCGCCTTGTTCTGATGTTCTTCGTAACATTTTGGTTAAAGTGTGCATGTGAAGGTCATGTCACTTGATGTTATGTCTCATCATCTATGAGAAGAATTTCCTTTTGAGGGCAAATACTGCTTATTTTATATGATCTTATAGCTTATAGCTCAGGTTTTCTAGATATGTATGATCGTCTCTCGTCTGCCGGACACACAAAATTTGTTTTGTCTTGCTTACCACCACTTTTATAAGTTTGGTTAAATTTCTGGTTGCTGTTGAATACTTGAAACGAGAGGTAATAAGCCCTCGTTATGCAGTATAGCAGGAGTTTCAAGCGCTTTAAGACTACAGTTTCAGTAAAACATTGGCTGCAAGTATGCCATCTAATGCGCAGTGCACTGGCAGTACATATTATCATAATGTTTTAAATTTTGGCTATATTAGTGTCACACTACATTTTCTCCTCTGTCCTCAGCACATATTGGATCTGTGGTATGGGGAAATAGCACTGTCTGCAATATGAATGCACATCTTCCTCAGTTAGCTTAAAATGCATATTTAGACCCAGAAAGAAGGAACATCACTGAATAGATAATGACCTTGATAAAAATTTGAAGAGATCACTTATTTATTTTTTATTTAGAAATGGATGAGAAGGAAATGGGGTGAGAGAAACAGGGTGGGGAAAAAGGGGAGGACAAAAAGAGAAAGTTGTGAATCTGTCACAATAGATTTCTTGTAGTAGTTGTAGTACAAGTAAGGAGTGTTGATGTGAAGAAAAATTAGGAAGATTCTACATTCACATTTATGTTGAACTTGTCAAGGGGTGTACATGTAGATCTATGGTAGTTACTGTTGCTGCCGCTGTTGTTGTTAGTAGACATATTATCTGCTTGCAAATTAATACATTATTGACAATTACTGAGCTGTACATGTTTCCTAGCTCCACACTAATTGAGGTCAGGTGTGTAATGTATATACATGTGCACAAATTGTGTGTTGATTGGTGTGTGCAGGCATGTTCTATGTGTAGAAATGTGTGCCAGGTGTGTGCAGGTATGATAGACAAACAGATGTAACAAGTGACAGCTGTCACAATCTGTCACACTTGGAGTTTTCTACCACCTCAAAGGCAACAGTAGTCAGTCCCACCCCCACCTACAGGCTAGTTCATGTCTGTCTTGTAAATGTTTGGCTGAGATGGTGTTATGGTGTGTATGTGTGTGTGTGGGGGAGGGGGTGAGAGGCTTCTTCATACACCTTTGGTTGTTTTGTTACTGTCAGTGGGACAGTTATGTATGTTGTCGCCAGCACTCAGCTCACCTGTGGATTGTAGCTAAAGCAAAGAAAGATTTCAAAAAGGTGTCATTCTGCATTGAACAGGCGAATGAATGAAGGCGTTGTGTGTGCTGATAAAGACTGCGTATTTTATAATTATCTGCAGATTTAGGCTGGATTGGTAATCAGTATGCTAGATTTTCATGATCCTCTCTCTCTCTCTCTCTCGGTATGTGTATTTCTCTTTTCTTTTTTTTTCTTTCTCATATCTATTTTTCTCTCATTTCTTTCAGCAGCATTGTCTCTTCTATGCCTGTCTCTCCTTTCTCTTTCTCTCACTCCTCTTTCTCTTTCTCTCTCTCCCCATTCTTTATCACTCTGATCTCTTCCTCTCTCTCTCTCTTCCCTTTCTTTTTTTCTCGCGGTATGTAGTTTTCTCTCTCACTGTATTTCTGTTGCTCTTACTGTATTTAATTTTCTCTTACTCACATCCCCCCCCTCTCTCTCTCGCACTTTCTCTTGTTTTCTATAATTAAAACGGTAGTTCTGTTCTTAATTTCTTAGTTTGTCTGCCAGCCTGTTAGCCTTTTCACGCAACACACACACACATACACACACACATTGTGATATCCTGGGTATAATTAACTCAGTGTTACCTTTGATGTTTTTCCCACCTGGGCTGTCGATGCCTGCACCACTAAAGTTCTACATCTCCCTCCACTTGACTATCCAGACCCTCTCCCCTCTCCTGCCCTCATGTAGCATCTGTGACGTTGTATCCGACTCCCATCCCCTTCCATTCGGACGTACTCCTTTGAAACTTCTTTTTTTTTTTTTAATTTGACTTCTTATGTCACATGTACGACTCTCATAATTTCTGTCAATTTTTTGGAAGTACTAGGCAAACATCTATCACTCATACACATTATGCATGTGTCTGACTTTTGACTTCAGATTATTATTATGCTTTTCTATGATGCACTGCCGGTCTGGAGAAACACAGTGAACTGTTGCATTCCAGGAGCTATGACCCGTCAGGAGAAACATTAACGTGGTTTGTCGGCACATTCTTATGTAGAAACAGTGATTGGTAAAGATCAAGCATAATTACAAACCAGACTTCAGGGATAGATTGAGCCATGTGGCAAACCAGAAGTAAAGTTGGAGAACTAATTAAAAAAGGTCCATTAGAGTAACAAGATCTGCTATGTGCAGTGTGACGCCTAGTTCAAGTGCTGGTCAGGCAGCAAGAAATTTAATGTGGCTAATCAGAAACAAACAAAATCAAGTTTATCATGATAGTAGTTTTTAATCTGCCTAATATGGCTCTCGTCTCCCGGGCTCATGTTTTGATTTCGTCGCTTGTTTCTAAATATCGTGTAACGGTCAAGTGGCCTTCCGAAGTAGGCCAGTCCAATTGAAAACATGTTCCACTGCCTGTAAAGTGGAGATGCATGTGTCGCTCTAAACCGTTCGTGGTAGCCAAGTGTTGTTTCATCCAGGTCCGTCCAAAGACCTGTGCCCAAGGAACATCACTAGACTAGCTGGTGGCACCTTTGGGTTCAGTAATTAATTCTATCGGCAGAAAGGTATGTTTGCTTTATTTCTGTATGAGCCTAATTTCATGTAACTCTAAGTGTGTCCGGCAAAGGTGCTGGAGAAGGTTTCTGTGATGATATTCGTGTTCTTGATTATTAAAATTAAGGGCTGGTAATTTATATGTTAGGGAAGGCCTAATCATAAATGTTATAACATAAAAAGCTGCTGATAGACAGACACTCTTTGCGTATGGACTACTATACTAAACCCTAACGGTAACGCGATATTTTTCATTCCGTTCCCATTTCGCCTTTCAACTGCCTGTGGAGGGCTATTTCGACGGAGGAATATGTTCAAATTATGACAATATATTGTGGTGCCTGTGATTTCACTTCCAGTATGAGTTGGATGTTGCTGCATTTTACCTTGTGTTGGAAAGGAGTTTGAATACAAATTATGATGACCACGGCTTTGACCTGGCCAGTCGTGGACACTTTTAAGATTGACTCTTTTAGTTTAGGAAGGACAGACACAGTCAGGTGTCAAATGTACAAAATAATGACCATGAATACTCGAGTTACCAGCATATTGTATCATCCTGTTTCTTTTTCTTCCTGTCTATCTATTACTCCGCTTGTTCTTCCGTCTGACACTCCCTGTTTTGTTATTGTTGTCCTGTGTTGATCTCTCATTGTCATCTCTGCTCCTCCACCTCTCCCCTTCTCACTACCTTTTTCTAGCGTAGTAAGACTGGATGGGTTTTAACTCCTTCACTACCAGGATTACTGCAAATTTCTTCTAGTTTCTCTTATGATGGATTAAACGCGAGGACTTCTTTTGGCTTCTAATAGTCAAACATTTAGTCAGCATCTAAAACGATTTTGTTCTTCTAACAGCTCAGTGACTAGACCTGAAAAACTTTTGAAATTCTTCTTGTGGTTGTAGTCATGGCACTGAAAGGGTTAAAGGGGGGAGGCGGGAGGGGGGATTATGTTTTCACATTCTTGTGACTGAAATTTTGCACGTACAGACGGACTGGTTGGGAGGAGGGGGGGGGGTACAAGCAGTAGAGATAATCTGGTACTTTTAGGCTACTCTTTAATATCCTGTTTTTCCGTAGGCAAATTGTCACTCAATCGCTGCCGTGATAGATGGAAAGAGAAGGCAGTGTTTATATGTGGTGTGTGTGAGGAGCGGGGAAGGGAGGGGGTAGGCAGGCAGGGATAGGAGATCAGATTCAGGTTTTCTAGCGCAGTATTCTGGCAATAATCGTGCTATTCTACCGTAAAGCCAACACAAACACCCAAGATTCAATTTCTTTTTTTTTCGGTGTTGATGAAACCTCAGACGTAATTTTATGTGTATATGTCAAGTCTTTCTCTGGGACAATGAAGGAATAGGCAGCCTAAGATTATGACAGGGTGTATTGCATGGGAAAAAAATGTACTAGTGCCATTTGTTTTGTTTGTTGTTGTTGTTTTTCTTTTTCTGTCTTTGCACTCCTCATATTAAAGCTGATTAGATACATACATATGTCCTTATTGTTTGATTGAGAGAATAAAGGGAGATGATGAAACAATGATATACAGAAAGAAAGCAGAAAACGGTGTTATGATAGTGTTCTGTTATCAGACTCGGAATGATTCATGACGTAGAAATTTCCCGCACAGAGATTCTGTATTCTGTAACGGCAGAAATGAGCAGGTGTCACCGTGCTACTGTCCTAGATCTAAGTAGATAGTAGGGCCATGTTTTGTATTGTTAGATTTTGCATAATGCTATGGGTACCGTCAGGGATAACTTACTTCGACTGACAAAACGCTGTGTTCATCGTAGGGTAATTGTTTTTCCTGTTTAATCATATATAGCGTTCAAAGACAGCCTATTGCATCGGTTTTTCGTTTTCTTTTTGAGGGTGTCTGTCTTGGCCGCCAGCTGCTTAAAGGGGGTGGGAGGGGGGAGGGGGTTACTTCTATTCTGGTCGCCATCTTCTCTGGCCCCTACATCATATTTTTTTCCTGATAGAGTATTGAGGGGGGGGGGGGGGGGGGAGAGGAGATTCTGGCTCTTCTCTCTCTTCAATTTTCTCGAAATACAGCCCAGCACGGAAAACTCGAATTTCTGGCGGATCGAAAAATGTGTTCGAGATTGTCGTAATTCGAGATTTCCGTGACCGCCATTTTTACAAAGGAATATGCTTAATAGTACCAAAGAAATGGAAATTTAAATGGGGCCGATAGCAACGTTCGACATTTCCGTGAATTCGAGATTCGAGTTTTCTGTGCTGGACTAGCTATTGCGCATGTAGAAGGTTTGAAGACGAAGGCATTTTGTCAAAGATCTCTTGTGTTAGTGGCAAGGAGGAGAAAAAAAAAAAAAAAGAACGGAAATTCCAGAGTCAGCAATTATTATTACAATATTACAATATTACATGTATTATTATTTTATTTTTTACCAAGTCAGGTCTTCAAGTTATCACAATGTGGGTGGCGGGTTGGCCAAATGTTACATACGGTAGTGTCTCCTTAGCATTTCAAACACTGGCTTGTGTTGGCCTTTTTTGTACATGTATGTCCTGTGTTTTAGTGTTAGATGTGCACCGATCTCTTCACCAGTCCTACATTGCCGTTTGTTTCTTTCTCTCTTTTTTTCTTTCTCCTCTTTTTTTCACTCTCTCTCTCTCTCTCTGTCTCTCTCTCTCACACTCTGATTTTTGTTTATTCATTTGTCTATCCATCTATCCGATCCATCTATCCATCTATCATTTATTGCTTTATCATTCTCCCACCATCCATCCATCAGTCACCCATCCGTCTGTCCGTCTGCTGTCCATTATCTGTCTGTCCACCCCTTCATTCATTCATTGACCATCCATTCTTCCGTTGGTCCATTCATCCATCCATCCACCCATCCACCCATCCACCCCACATCCTGTCACACAAACATACACTTTACGTGAGTAATGTGAAAGTTTAGTACATGTATTCGTAGGGCTCAGGAGAGCTGGCGATTTGTCATAAAAGATGGGCCAGATTCACACTGTGCACTATCTATATAAAGGCATTTTGGATTGACTGAAATTAGTTTACGTTTCTGAATTTCCAGGTGGTAGCTGAAATTCGATTGTAAACAAAAGTTTTAAAATGTCGGATCTCTTCATTTAGTGTGTACGGAAAGTTATTCTATCTTATCTTTGTGCTTACTCTGATTATGATTGAGGTGCACAATGTCAACCCATGAGATATTAACTCTTCACAGTTCAGTATGATCCACACCATGGACAGAAAGGCTGAGCATCTCTGTCACTTAGCAACTCACAGTGTCCACCAAATACAGTGTTTACTGAAAGTCCCTGAGTGGTGAGAGATTCTGAACAAATGCATTCTATTTTATTACAGTCAGGGACATAAGCTTCAACTGCCAGTAACCAGTAAATTAACAGTCGTTAGAGGTCATATGGCCGTGAGCAACAAAATACCCACATCCCATGTGATACACAGAGAGGGATTATTCAGTAGATGTCGATTCTCATCTTCTTCGGCAGTCCTTTGCTGTAGACATAACGATTTTGCTCTCAGACTCTATGGGGATTATTTAGACCAACCCTGTTTCTTCCCTTACCAGACCCAAGGGGTGTTGAACAAGTAGTGTAAAGAAAGGGGAAAACGTCACTTTTCTTCATGTCATTTGAATGATTGATCAAAAGAAGAAAAGAAAAGAAGAAAAGCTAAAACGAAACCAAACCAAACAAAACAATTATTAGGATAAAAAATGTACCAAAAAAAACAAAAAAAAACCCGAAACAATCTGCACCATAAATTTTTCGGGTAACTTTCACGAGTTACGTTTCAAGCATTCAAGCAGAGAGCGCCAAGCTGATTTATCCCTCTTTAAAATGCTTGTTCAACATCCCTTGTGTCAGGTAAAGGGAAGTGATATAAGGGCTGGTCAAAAACAATCACAATGGCACGGTGATGTTCCACAAAGATTGCACATGATCGACAGTACCGTTCATCCACCCTTCCTACTGCTCGTCTATGTACCACAAAATGAGCCGTGATTCCAGTAGGTTAAGAGTTTTTTCTTCGTCTTTGAGTGTCGCCTGTTTACGGCCACCAGGTCACTCTGTCCTCCCGTCAGACAGATATGAGCATCACATTAGCCGACCCACAAAATGCTGTGGAGTGAGTGAGCTTTGGTGCAAAGAATAATTATAGTACATGTACCTCTTTAATGTTGTTGCGCAGAATACTAGAACCAAAAGACACGAATTAGAACGGCACAGTTTGCATAGTAGTGAACATTATCTATCTATCTATCTATCTATCTATCTATCTATCTATCTATCTATCTATCTATCTATCTATCTATCTATCT
>JBCEWB010094630.1:0-12338 GCA_039654565.1 Peronia peronii
CAGCTCACCAAGCTCTGTCTATTAATGCATATTTCAATAGCTAATTTAGTATTTGAAAATTTTACAAAAGTGCCTACATATAGAAATGTGAGGTTACTGTGGTTTTGATGCTAAAGCAGAATAGTTAAGAGGTGTTATCAGTTGGATGTCAGCAGTACCAACAGTTCAATTTGTTTTTTTCCTCTTCATTTTATTTCCAGTTGATGGCAGTCTCCTCACAGATACTTGACAGTCCCTGACAGCTGTAGATCTCCGAGTGAGCTGTTCCATCACTGGCTCTAATGATAAGATTGCACATTCCACAGCCTCTGCTCATCCATGATTTCCAATTCATGATTTCATTCAAAAGTAAATGGTGGATACAGACCCAGGCAGAAATAACAAAGTTGCCCTAGTGTTTGAGTGCTGGGTGAAAATGTGATAATTATTTCTACTGACAAGAGTTTAAGTATATGAAACCTACTTCAAATGTAATCTTGAAGGAGGTATTTGAAAATGTTTAATGTTAAAAGTTTACTTAGTAGGTTTAGTTCATACTGCCATCATTTTTAAAAATACAATACTGGTTTTTGTAACTGCATATACTGTATTCTTTAAAATGACGACAGGATAGAGAAGATTACAAAATGAATAATTGGTGGATGGATGTTTGAAATGTATTGTATATATGACAAGAGGGATTTCAGGCATGTTGGTCTCACATAGAATAAATTGCCGAGCTGGGAATCGACTATGAAAATAAGGAAACTTAATTCTGAGGCCCTTAATTCTGGAGAACCACTGAAATAACATTTTTTTTTTTTTTTTTTGTGAATAATGTCATGTTGTAACTATCCTGGGAGGAGCCCCAATACAGTTGAAGCTCCCAAACCCCAACAAAGCAACAAAGGAAAGGTTTAAATGAAGAATAGCATTGTGAGGTAGACTGAATTCATTTGTTCATGTCAGACGAATGAAATGAAAATTATTCAAATTGAGTTTTTTGGCTCTGTGTATATGTTCCATGTATGCTGTTTATGAAGCTTTCACATTGGTGTTAGTATTATGAACTAAAGAATGATTACATGTTTGATACAGTACTTTAGCCTTTGCTCGTCTCATTTTGTAAGGTAACCATTGTATAACTTCATGGAGTGGATTTTCTATTTTTTGGATTGGGTTGATCTATTTGAGCTTCCATTTATCTAGTCTTTTGTCTGCTCCACCTCATAGTAATTTGATCTGAGAGCTAAAATATCACGACAGGATGTACATTCTCATCTCTGTTTTAAGATGAGGCCTCTTTACTGGTTGGTTGTTGTGACATTTCTTCTGTTATCTTGTCCAGGTTTACTGTCTGAAATTTGTGAAAATGACCAATCTTTTAGCATTTTAGTGACTTCTGCTCGTACTCGTGCATGCCATCTACTAGCACCTATTTCATAATGCATACATACTTCTTCTATCTGCACAGTTTTTGGGATGTATATATGGCTTGGATGGGGATATCAATGCATCTAATATTAGTGGTCTCAGGAAATTTTTCTATAAAAAAAAAAGATGTATATTTTTCAGTCTTGCTGTTAGACTGAAATTAATAAAATTATTGTAATTTGACAGCACGGTTTGACAGCATGAAAACAAAGGTATGGGTAAAGACCAGACTAGCTCACATTGCAGCTGTGCTCAGTATCAATCAAGATGGATTGAAAGGAAGGGTGGAATGTGAAAAGATTAATAATAGAGGACCTGCGTTTCTATGGCCAGACCTTAGGGCAGAGTGATACTGGAAATTTTTGGACTGTTTCACTTTCCGTGGGCGTGATATGGCCGACACAAGAGAACCGCAGGTGGCCTGTGCTGTTGACGCAGAGTCATGCCGACGTTTTGCTTTTTTTCATCCTATGAGCATGATTCAACGATAACGAAATGATTTTTAGAATCAAGAACCATTTCTTAAACTTTACATAGTCGTTTTATAGGCTTAGGCACAATTTGTATCACTCAAAACTAACTATTTCTCAACCTCAGGTCATTTCACTGACTTCAGATTCTTACGTCACGTTGAGAACCAGTAAGTAGTTCCCAAAACAAGAAAAATGGCTAACCGCTTAGCTTTTTTTTTGCTTTCAGTTCTCGATTTATAATTTCTTACTCAATTATTGAGAATAATTCGAATCATGACATACATAGACTTGTGCATACAATGTTTTATTTCACTGACAAGTTTAAATTTCATTCATAGCAGTGCAGCAATGCGATAAATACTGCAGGATCAAGGTATTTAATTTACTGGCAGTGGTCATCATGACCCAGTTTCACTTGCAAGTTAATCTGCTGGTGTGGGAAAAAATAAAGGGATGGGAGTGGACCCAGTGTTAAAGAGTCACGCCACGCAGTAGCTTTTCTGTACCTACTTCATGAAATCTGTGGTCAGCATCTCTTGTCAAATTCATACGTACGCCCGCCTTTCGCAAGTACACGCTGAAATTGGGAGAATACAAAATGGCACCTACTTGGCGAAATCCTTCCCCCTGCCACGAGTAGCATCCCTTCCATGCTATTAGGGAATAACATGTTGCCACAGGCCGTTCCAGTGCGGGCTCTATCAACAGCGTTTGACGTAACATACGTAACCGCCGTGGGAGTTAACATTCTGCCAGAGAAGTGACCAGGTGATGGCTGAAACATGGGTTCTCTAATAACAAGATTAGACACAGAGTTTATGATAATATCTAGCAATGTCAGATATAGCTAACTTGTTATGTGTGGTAGGGGTAATTGAGGAATAACTGGGATGTAGTAGACAAGGGGGATGAAAGAGTATTACCTTTTATACTTATATTCCATGTTGTCTACATGTTGCAAATCATATTTAACTTAATGACATTGTATATTTTTTATTATGTGAGTCATAATAATAAGACATTGTTGCTGTACTTGAAATCTTAACTTTGAAAGTACTTAAATTAAGAAGAGAGTACGGTATGTTGTGACAGAAAGAGGAGAAAATGAAATGCTAGACGACAGGAACAACATTTGTGGAGGCACAGTAAGACTGGTGAGCATTCAGCTGATGATGGGAACTGTTGGTTGACAGACATTGGTGTGGGACTTAATCACTTCACTGCTTAGAGTTATAACGGTATGAGACACGTCCAAAAAGTGGTTTCCTGTGTATGGAGAAAATGTACGTGGTACATCCACAGTCAGCTCACCACCAATCACTCCCTTGTCCTTTTTGATTGAATGTTCCAACCACTGACCAGCATTTTGCAGAATCTTTTGATAGCCATCACAGACTGATGATTCGTAGATGACCTGGTGATGAGAGCCCAAATCAGATGTATAATCTGCTGTTCATGTAACAGCTAGTAATACTGAATAACAGTCTACGTTTTTGATTGTCTGATGGATGATGGATGCTGGTTGGCTCACCTTCCAGTGGGTGGGGTTGAGTGCGGATGGGGGGAATAGCAGTGGATGGAATGAGGGAGACTGAATGTATTGCTGATGCTCAGCACAGGACTTGACTGCAAAACTGGCTAGCAGTGCAGCAGTTAAGAGAAGAAAGGAGCAGATATAGTCTTGTGCCGTCTGTGACAAATCCAGCTGTACAATCAAATGAACCAGGATCAGAGAACTAGGATTAGAGAGAGTTTTCAACTGAATACGTGTGGAAAAAGTATCTGATGAAGCAAAAAGAATGGAAGGATTTTATTAAAAGTTTAGGAGAATGCTTGAAATTGATACAGAGATCAAATTTTGAGAAACAACAGTTGTATGAACTGTGTTTGTCATCCTTTACAATGCCATTCATAGTATGCACATGATCACTGAAGAATTGTACGTTTAATATATGTAATGTTAAGTTTGATTGTCTCCAGGAGGTTCATGGCTAATTTTTCTTTACACGTGAAATTGCATTTTGTAATGTGGTGAATAAAATGTCATGCTTAGCTGGCAGCAAGAGTTTGGGATTCTGTTTTTTGGGTAGGGGTAAACAATTCAGGGACATGTTTCTAGGACAAACTCTGTGAAATTTGTTGTCAGCTGGAAGTCTAATGAAATAACTTTTATTTATTGCTACAGGAAAGTGTTCCTTGTGATGGCATAACTGGGTCAAGTGCCTTAGCTGGGATCGTGAATTGAATGTTTGTAGCAAGTGTTTCATTTCATGTATGTATTATTTCTCTTTACGTTGTTGCAATATGTATTTTGCATTGTACTCTGCCTTGTTTGGACTAAGGGTTGAAAGTGTCAAATAAAGTCCAATGCTGACAAAGCCGAATAGTAGCACAGTTGGACAGATCTAGGGCTGGAATCCATAAAGGAAGGGGGGGGGGGGGGTGTCAGTTACAGATCTGAGAGAGAAGTTTTAACAATACAGTAATGAAAGAACAAACTGCTTCTTAAGAATTGAGGTGGTAAACACCTGAAACTTTAGTTGATTGGAGGTCACTAATACATGGTGCACACCCTGATCAAGTTGAGATGAGGATATTCAAGAGCCTATGGTGAGCTTACAAAGACACATATTATGATCCATGTCCTATAGATCTACCTCTAGATCAATTTTGTCACCAGAGAAATTATTCATTGACCAATGATAGGAACTGATGGCTGAAATCTTGTTTTATCTCTCCTCAAAACCAAATATATTGGCACTTTCATCCTTTTCTCAAAACCTGACAGTGCGGACCTGACCAAGTATTCACCTCTTGATCAAGCAATGAAATGTTGGAGAAATGGAACCACATCCAATTTTTGTACCAGAATCAAATGGCATCAGTATGTTTTGTAAACAGTTATTTATATGAATGTACGTCAGATATGGTTTTCATAGGTTGTAAACTTTGAAAATGTCCTAGTTCATTTTTTCTGATGTATCACGCTATGGCTGGAATTGGCTGTCTCTTTTTTTTTTTCTTATTGTATGAAACTGTTCATACCGATTCTTTCTTTTTTTTTGTTTTTTGTTTTCCTTTTTTAAATTGAGCCTGAGCCAGTGTAATACTGAGAGCAGTATGTGAGCGTATATGTGTATACAAGTCACCTTTGCTGGGACATCAATTTCATCACAGCAACACGTTACTTTGTTGAATATTCCTTTGCCAGCTGTATAGGAACTCAAATTTTGCTTTGCTGACATTGGTGCCAACAAAACTTTGATGCTAACAAGACATTTGATACAGATGTATTTGTAGAGCTTTTGTGCATGTTCTTGTGACCTAGCTAGAAATCTACATCAATACTTAAATAGCCATTTGTCATATTACAGCTCAAACAGAAAATGTGTTGTATATACATTTAGTCACAACTATAGTAAAGAGGTTGCTTAAACACTGACGTGATGTAGAGCTACACAAATTAAAATAGCAATTTTTGCCACATTAGGTTACACTTGTGGTCTCATACCATATGCATTTCAGTATGGAATTTGAAGTATCCTTTGTGTATTTAGCTGGAGATTGTATTTGCCTGAAATTTGTCTTTATGCTATTATATGATATCATGAATTTATTCTTCGCAAATAAAGTTAATGTAATAAAAATCATAGGCCATTGACAGAATAGGATTCTCTCTAGCCTTACCCGGTACTTCAGCAGGGGTGGATTCACTTCATTTATAGATATTTCTGAAAATGCCTGTCTTGCAGCCTCTTAAATCAGCCATCTGTGTGTTATGCCTTGACTTCAAAAGATGACTACCCACTAAGGAGGCTAGTCTGTTTCCTAAGATACGATAATCAAACAGCTGCTATAGTCAATTATTTCATGGCTCCTCTCATAAAGATGGTGTGCAGCTGAATACGCTTAAATTGATGTCACTGGGGGGAGTGAAAAAAAAAAAAAGATCAACATATTCATAGTTCAGCATAATGTTGTTCGACTTGATGGCAGCGGCTGCACTTTTCTGTGGTACTCCTTTTTTATATCGCTTGAATATTACTGATAGTTACTTTTTCCCCTCACCCCCATCTCCATACATTTCTGCCTTTGATGTCAAAGTTTGACATGTGATATGACCTTCCAAAATGTTGACTGGGTGAATTGATCATCAGTTTTTATGATCAAAGTAAATCGCTAATTTATGAGATTTATAAGGTAATATTTGGTATCAAACCGCACTCGAATTCGATCCCCTGTTGATTTGTTAAATCAGATTTGTGAACTATTCAGTTTTGCGCCCCACGTTTTATAATCTGAGTTTCCAGCCAATGGCCAATCTAAGCAAAATCGGATTGAGCGTGTATGGTGGCTGCAATACAGGCTCCCCTCCCACAGTAACCCCACCCCTTTCTCATTCTTTCTCTCTCTCACACGCTCTCTCACCCTCACTTGTCTCTCCTTAACCCTTGCTTAGTCATAATTCAAATAGGAAGCTTGAGCCAAATGACGGAATCAGTGTATCAAATGTTTTGCTTATTTGCGACACTGTTGATTAATTGGACCTTAGAAAGACAACACAAAAAACAAGAAAATCAAATCATCGGTTATTTTCATGTAGCACCGAATGATCAGGGGACAAACTTCAGATCAGTATGTACATTGCAACGCTTGTGTTAAATTTGACACAGCCATTTTATTTTTATAGAACGAAAGTTATTGCCATGCTTGTTCCAAAGAAAAAAATCAGTTCAACTGAAGATCAGCTCACATGTAGTCGATTGTAGTAGGTTATCACTAAAAATTGCCAAAATTTAACTGATGGAAAGTTCTTGTTGACATGGAGATGTTCTCATTTATAGTAGTTATTTTTTATTTATTTTTGTATACGTATGATATACTTATTTACATAACCTTTTTGTAACCAGACACAATATTATGGAAAGAGAATGAAAAAAGACAGGCATTTATATGTCCACTTTAAACATACGTATCCTGTTTTCCCTTTTGCTTTCAAATGATTTTTCTTCTTAATTGTTTATAGCGTCAGACTTATGTGGCTGTTGGGAACTGGGTTCCTGTTGAACATGAAGTATGAGTTTGAAATCATTTAAGTTTAGCAAGTCAGATTTCTTAACGAAGCCGTAAAAATATTATTTAAAAAAACAAAAACATAGTTAGAATATCCATTTCCTCATACATGCATTCAGAAAATTTGAAACATGGGATGAAATCGTACTTAGCCTGCTTTATGTTTCCATGAAACAGCACAGCCTTATATTTTGTGTTACATGTATTATGATCTTAAAATCCAAGCTATCTAACTGTAATACTATATGTACTAGACGATATAGTGTCACAAGAAAAGTGCTCAACTCTGATTGAAGATTTTTAATAATAGAGGCAAAAAAATAGGGATTCAAAGTTTGCCTACTAGAACACACTATATACAAGAGAAGTCAAAACCAGAGAATATAGTCAAGAGTTGTTGGTATATCTGGAATTTTGTCGGATGAGTTTTAATCTAAGGTGTACAAAATGGATTTAAGGGTAGGAAAACTGCATCCCAATATGGTACAGCCACTTGAGGCAAGATGAAAGGGACAGAAGATCCAAAATGACCAAAATGAAAACTGCAATTTTCAGAAATGGGCAGTTGAGTTTTTTTCTTGTGACATGCATGATATGAGAGACAACATGATGAAATAGGCATTCATCAAATGGAAGTCAACAAATTTTTTTTTTTTTGACGGCACGTGAATTTTCAATTGAATTTTCTATTTGCACAAAATCCTTTTATATCCATTTAAAAATACATTCCAGAGTTAAATCTGTTGACAATAAAGAAAACAACAACAACAAAAAAACACCTGTGATTTAGTGGACATGACCTAAATGAGGATTAAGAATTAACAAAAGTGATTGGTCATTTTCTGACTAAATTCAGCTGCAGCAGCAGGTCAGCCCCATAATCTTTAATTGCCAAGATCTTGATTTCTACTCAAGATAGAGCAGAAATCTTTTCACCAATAGAAAGGGAAATTAATAAACTTTTATGTCATACCTATAACTCAGTATGTTAAAAAATTGACCAGCGCCTAATTTCGGGGTGTTGCATCTCATATAATGTTGTGAGTATATGTTGGCTCTGCAACTATTTCAGATAATCATTTTCATTATGCTTTGTTGCCGTCATGATCTCATTAGTGAAGTGGGACACTCTCAGACCTGATTTTTCCTGTGAAATTTTGCACCACATTTCATTAGATGTGATGTTTTCCTTCCATTTTGTCTCAGTTTATCACTTCCACCACTGAGAAAGATTGACAGTCTGTATTTATCTATATATACTAGAAAAGAACCCACCGCCCTCAGGGTTATTTTTTTAAATATAGATCAAACCGATACTCTCCTCGACGTAAAGTGTATGGCAAGCATGTGCACCTCGTTGTCGGTAGTTTGGAATGTTACTCAAAGAAAACATGTTTTGAACGTGTAAAATTCGGATCAAGCACCCTCGCAAGTTTATTCTTCAGTTGTTATCGCATTTTTAGAATAACATCAAAGATAATATGCTTTTTTGGGGGTTTATGTACATAGAAACACAGGTCCATATGCAAGAATGTTGTGTGTCAAATTTTATGTGTATCCATTCAGTAATTTTTGAGTCCATAAGCCTATTGTGGGTTTTGTTGCAGATTTATAGTATAAAAATGTCTTAATTTCTTGGAGGATCTGGAAAAATCTAGAATTTTTTTAAATTTAGGAATGACAAGAGTATTGGAAAAGAAATTTTACAGGGTTACATTCTGGCTCGCCTTTCAACCTTCTTTCTTGATGATTGTTTTGTACCTGTGGAAGTGTTTTTGAATTTTTAAAGAAAGCAAGAAATGCATATAAGTACCAGTCATCAAAGCACTTACATAATATGAAGATGTTTTTTTTTTTTCTTCTTCTTTTATAATTATACATGTATATGCTGATAGGATAGTGTGAATTTAAACTCATCCCCAGAGGAACTGTAGGACTGGTGTTTTTAAAAGGGTCCATGTATTGATCCAGATATTTATTTCTCCCTGTGTTTATTTGTGAAAGAAAGTAACTATTGGCTGCGTTCAAAACCTGGCCAAAAGACAACATTTGTTTGTCATTATTTGACAAAAGAGATTTTCCTTGTCCTTCATTTCAGACAACAAAGAACTAACAATGGGACCATGTCTTTGGGTTATCAAATGTGTTTTAAGCAGTAGAAAGTCTGAATTTTTTTGTCTACCAGGACGATCTTTGAGGACTGTCATTACCCAAAAAATGTCAGTAGAAATTACTGCCATAATACAGAATTTCTCTAATGATATTTATAATATGAATACATATGCTGATATTCCAGAAAGAGTAGTTTAGCCCAAAGGTAATATATAAACTGAAGGCTTTCCTGCTACACTGTATGTTTCTTGCAGAGGTTTTCAAAGAATGGATACAAGAACCTAGTCCTTGAGCAGATTGCTCCTTAGTACATGTAGGCCTACTTCTAAATGTAAGTGTTAAGTGTACATCCTGAAACAAATGTCTCATGTTAAAAGGAAAGGTCACTATCCTCAGACAGCATGTCTAATTTCTTCTAGTGATGAATAAAATCTGGCTTATTACTTGTTCCTGGATGAAGAGAGTAACTTTTTTGTTAACAAAACTTGACCATGTTCCCAGCAAATTGAAGTGGAGAGGCATGTGTTTTCATTCTCAGTGGTGGACGTTATATATTCTTTTCATTATATACATACAAAAAATGTATCTAATGTTACATAGTTTGCATTTGAAGACCAAGGGGAAGAACAACACCTATCCATGTTTAATATTTTCAAAGTTACTGTCCTCTGATCTTTCACGTATCTATCCTACCTAAAAAGATCTGAAGAAACAATCACTGTTGTCCAAAGCAACGGTTTGAATCCATAACTTCAGCAAAAAGCATAGAAGTCTTTAGAGGAAAATTTCAGTTTTCTCCCATGTGTAAATAGTGGATGCGTGTTTTTTGCCCCTTGATCTTTATATCCATTCAGTGTAGATAGTAAACACCTGTATCATGTATCATAGTGCCATTGTTATACGGACCAAAAACAACTCACAAAGTGAAATAAAATGCAAAATTTTATATAGTGATTGTCTTCTTTATCATTTCGTTTTTATTAGTGTTCTATTTTTTTAACCTTATATTTGAAATATACGTGTAGATATAAACAATTTCTTTTGACGCTTAATCACAGTAATGTCTTCTTAAATTCATCTAGAGTGATATAAGACTTTGTATTACAGTCAACAGCTTTGAAACAAGGATATATAATATGTATATTTTTTAGAAGATTCACGTATATGTACAAACAATGGTGGGTTATGGCACTAACCTAAACATTATTACATGTACAAGTACATGTATTTACTACATTTAATGTAATGATCATTCTTGTGCTTGGAGGCAAAGATGATAAATCTGTTACATAAATATATTCATCCATCCATTTTCTCCATCCATCATTCATTGATCTATCTGGTTGTTCATCCGGTTGTCCATCCATCAGTCCTTCCATCCATCCATCCATCGCATCCATCCATTCATCCACCCACCCATCCATCCATCCATCATACATCCATCCATACATCCATCCATCCATCCACTAATGCCTGACAGCACTCCACTGGTCCATTCTCTGACCAAAGTTAGGTTTGATCTCATACGTGTACATCTTGTTAGTCACTGTAGAAAGACATCAGAAACAGCTTGAGGTGAATCATCCCCTGTTCATAGCTTATTTCTCTGTTCATTGTCAGTAAACAAAACAATATTTAGACACATTACACACAATCAAGTATACATCATTCATAATTTCTTCACACCTTTTTTTTATTTTGTTTTCTTGGTTGGATAGCAGTGGAGATTAGTCTTGATCAGTCCCATTGCTTTCCTTTGCCAGACACAAGGAGTGTTTAAATTTTTACCAGCCCCATAAGTTCTCTTTGCAAGGCACAAGGAGTATTTAAATTTTTACAAGCCCCATAAGTTCTCTTTGCAAGGCACAAGGAGTGTTTAAATTTTTACCAGCCCCATAAGTTCTCTTTGCAAGGCACAAGGAGTATTTAAATTTTTACCAGCCCCATAAGTTCTCTTTGCAAGGCACAAGGAGTGTTTAAATTTTTACAAGCCCCATAAGTTCTCTTTGCAAGGCACAAGGAGTGTTGACTAAGCATTATAAAAAGGGGGAAAAAAATCACGTTTGTGCTCTTTGCTTGAAATGTACATCATGAACAATTTTGAAAAGTTCATGACGTAAGGAAAACGTTTAGTTTCATTCTCATCCTTATAGCTTTTTCTTTTTGTTTATTTTGTTTTGTTTTGTTTATTGTGACAAAATCTTTCCAATGACAGGAAGATATGTGATTGTTTTTGTTGTTGCTTTTTTTATATTGTTTGTTTAACACTCCGTGTGGGTATGGGGCAAGGGGAAGCAAATGGGCTGGTCAAAAACAATCCCTACTGTCAGAAGCGTGTGAAGTCATAACAAGAAATTGAAACGTACACATCTTACTTTAGTAGGGAAATAGATTTTACAAGTTCTTTTGTTTACTTTCCACCTGGTGTGCTATGAATGTTAAACATGGGCCAATGTTATTAATAAACAGAAGAGTTTATGAAACAGACAGAAGTTTTATAGAAATGTAGATGGTCTGTTTGACGAGTGAATTTGATGAATAAATAAAACATACACTCACAGACAAACAGACACACAGACAGAGAGAGTAGAGGGAATCAGAGAGAGAGAGAGAGGTGGAAGGGGGAGAGAACATATCATGACAGTTCTGAATTCTCCAAAAGCATTTTTTTCAAATTTGGCACAGCTCATAACAAATTTTCAGTTGCCGAAATGACCGAATTCTTCAGCCCTAATTATGGATTGGACAAAAGTATTTTGAGCTTCCTTTTTTTTCTTCTTTTTTTCATTTTATTATTATTATTTTTTTTTTTATTCGTGCTTTATAACTAAGGCATGACCTGTCACGTATTTATCATCTATAGTAATAGAGACGCTTGTACAACCTTTTCAATGATCTTCAGTAAAATTATCTTTGTTGTGAACAATAAGCTCATTGTTCGTTGCTGAAGCCATCAGCTAGTGGCAGGTGCTAAAACAGTTTATAATGATTGTTAAGTCGATCTCACTTTCTTCAAAACAATGACATTAGGAATGGATTTTTGTATCGACAGGCTGTAATTGACCTAAACAGGAGTGACATTTTAAATGCCCGCATTTGTGGTCCGTCCTTTTTTCTTGAAGTAAAAGAAATTGATAAAATAAAGACAAATAGACAGACAGATAGAAAGACAGATAGACCAGTAAAGAGTCGGGCAGATAGATAGATAGATAGATAGATAGATAGATAGATAGATAGATAGATAGATAGATAGATAGATAGATAGAT
>JBCEWB010094640.1:0-28461 GCA_039654565.1 Peronia peronii
AAACTTTCCCCACTAAATTTTCTTGGGAGGTTATCTCGACTGGGAAGAGAGAGGCGGCACCAACTGTGTGCTGACGCGCATGAGCGGTGGTGGAACTGGAAAGGGAGCTAGGCTAATCATCAAGTGGGCCTCGCATACAGCGACTGCATTGTTCAAAACAGTAATACAGGTTGACAAAGCATCGCCCTTCCCAACCTACACTCCCCTCCCCCTACACAACCCCTTTCCGCACAATAGCCCTTTTACATGTTGTTTACATCATCAAGGCAGTGGGGCTGGTCTTCCTCGTCGGTCATGGTCATACGGACAGGGAAGCGGTATCACATCTTCGTACATATGTACGAATAGGCCTTGCCAATTGTCAAAGTATTCAAAAAGTTTTCATTCTTCATTGCAGCTGGATCATAGAAGACATTGGCTGGAGGCTTGGAATGTAAGTATCGATTATGTTATTCTTGTATTCTGTCGTGAATTTTCTCATGCAGTTGTTGTCTGTTCACATCTTTCAGCCAACTGTGGATGGCTATGTTGATTTTCTCTTGAGCTCTTTCATATGAGTAAGCTTAACAGAATAGATTATTTAGATGCCACTGCATCGATGACATGTTGTGTGACTGGGTGAAATGAATGGGGTATCTAATAAGGTGCATGTTGATTAAATTGAATTGCATTGATCGTGGGGTCTCATTAACTAATTTTGAATGAAAAGATCTCAGCATAGAGAAAGTTGCAATGAAATAATTTTTTCACCAAAGCAAATTACCTTCATTTGTTTCTTCACTGACACCAATAGCTCTTTACATACCAGACTCCTCTTACTTAGTTGTGTGATATATAGATATTTATTCATGTCCACATTGATTTGGATTGCCTTATCTCTTAAAATGCTTTTAAAGCATTTGGCATCGAATCAATGATTTGCAAGATTGTTTTGTTCCTTTTTTTTTTTTCCCCATACAGAAGGGGCTCAAGTTAAGAATTCACTATCTGTACTGTTCTAAAGAAAGTGAATGCCCTGAATCAGTGAGCCAAGGAAAAACTAGTTTTTTCATGGTTTTAAGGTATAGTTTTTATGCTAATTATGACTTTCAAATATTTTCACATGTTACTGTGATGCTTGGATACTAAGGACAGTATATGGTGATGTTGTGCGGTTTTGAAATGTGTTTGGTTTGCTATGTAGTGTTAGCCCATTGCTGATGAAATACATGTACAGGGTGTCTTTGTGAGGTGTACCTAACGTCATCTCATATCATTTTATCTTATTTCATCTTTCTTTATTTTTTCCCCAGCTGGTATGGTCCCCTTATCATCATCATCATTCTGCTCTTCGTTACCTATGTCTACATTATCATCACCCTGAGCAAAAAGGTAAACACAGGACCGTGATGTCAAATCTTCTCACATCTTCATATGTGGAATGAGCAAAGATAGAGAGCAAGGCATGATCAGAAATGATAAGATATTTCCACATGCAAGGAAATGATATAGAAACCTACAAAAGACTGTTATTTATATGGGCCTTTAAGCCTCCTTCACAATCTATGTTTTATTTTGGGGACTGTGGCTTCCAATGCAGGGCATGCACACACTAATAGGTATTTTCTCATAATCAGTAATGTCCCTGTCAGGATCAGTGAATGAAAACTTCTCAGAAACATGTGAACCAACATGCTCTTTATATGATAAGAGAAAAAAAAATAATTATCAATCACTTTAAACAATTATTCAGAACTTGGGATTTACAAATCAATTCTTTATTCATGGTTAACAGCCACATCTCATGTTTCAGTCCAGTAATGAAAGGGGGGACCAGAAGGATTGATCAAATATATGAACTGTATGTTTTTGCCAAATTGAGTCATTACTACCATGCAGAGCCTTCATTCATACACTTTACTTTGGTGAAAAAAGTTTAGAGCTAGCCTGATTGTAGCCAGAGATGTTGCAAATTGAAGACACTGTGACTTACCGTTCAGAATCATCAAAAATCAGGAGAAAAATCAGCAAAAATGAAGAGCTTAGCACTTGAATCAGTATATCTATCTCATAATATCCTGAGATATTTACAATCTGCAATAAGAGCAATATTTTCTTATGCATGTTCTGTTCATTTTTTAATATGAAAACATTGATGTTAGACCAACTTCATCAGATTCAACCTCCAATTTCACAGTTGGAGTCCAGCGATTTATGATTCATTCTGACTGGCAGCAGGTCATATAATGAATGTTGTGTTATATAGAGGTGAGGGTTCACTGGTAATTTACTTGTAAATGTGATACAACCAGATATAATGAATCTAATGTTGTGTCATTGGAGAGAAAAGAAGTGGAACTTACTTAAGGGTTCAAAATATTTAGCTACAACTATTCTATGGTGAAACAATTCACATTCTGAGTTAAATTCTCAGATCGTATTGTCAGCAGAATGTGATTTTTTTCAATGAAGCCATCTTTGATATCTGACTGATTTCACCTGATTGCTTGATATATCTGTAACTTTTTTCTGTCTGCTATTTCTATTCATCAGGCATCCAGCTGGGAAGGCACATATGATCCAGACACACAACGCCAGCATGTAAGTCAACAGCCATTTTTTTTCAGCCAACGAGGTTACTTCTCTTTTCCAAGTACAAATGGTAGAAAGCAAGTATTGTAAAAAATGAAAAAAATCACCATACTCTTTTTTTCTTAAACAAGTAAAGCAGAAAATGCTGAAAAAATTACCTCATGAGAAAAAATATTATCGTCACATGATGAATTTTTCAGAATTTTTTTGTTATTCGAGTTTGAAATAATGAGAGAAAATGTGATTTTTTTTCCTTTTAGTATAATTAACTTGCCGTATACCACTTGTACCTGGGAAAAACAAGTAACTTGACTGGTAGTCAGAATGACTCATTGCACATGGTCCTCTAGATCAAATAATGTTGCATGTTCAGTCTGCGTAATGTCATGTAACAGTTGAGGTTGCTGTCTAAAGTAGAAATATTTAAAAGTTACCATCTTTGGCTTAAATTTTAAAATCTGAGTTCTTTTCTCAAGTGGAATGCTGCATAAAAGTTACCATCTTTCAACCAAGTCATAAAATTTTATTGTTTTTCTCTCATACTAATACCATATAAAAGTTACCATCTTTTCAACCAAATCATCGGATTTTTTTGTTCTTACCTCATACTAGTACTCTATAAACATTTACTTTGTCCTCGCCATAAATTAATACCATCATTCTCCGCCTGAGTTATGAAACTGTTGTTTCTCATATGTATTTTGATAGAATTTGCTGAAGGAAGACATCAAACCACTGAGATACTACCCATTTATCTATTTGGCTGTATCAGTCTTTCCTCTCATCAACAGGTAAATTCTTGTTTATTGATATTATTGATTTTCACATTAGCATTTTAGTTTTTTTGTTTTGTTGTTTTTGTGCATCAGCTAAAATATGGTATGTTTGTTGGGGATAATTTCTTTTATCAATTTTGTTCAGTTTTAAATATCTTTTTTTTTTTCTTTTATATGCTTTGACTTGACCGCAGTTCATTTGTGAGTCAAGGATGGAAAATATCAGAATGAATTAGATTTTTGCAATTGTTGTGACTATGATTCTCAATCTCTCACTTTTCTTATACAAATGTCTTCTCATTTCAGAATCCAGAACGCGATTTCTCCCAACTACCATGTTTTTGCTTTGGTTCTTCTGGCTTCCATTTCCTCACCCTTACATGGTATGTGGACAATGCTCTATAGATTTCATCTGCAATTTCTTAAATTTTCAACTTTTAAATTCTCTAGAATATTGTTTCTGTGTCTTTCAATGTATTAATTTAGTTACCGGTTGACAGTCCATGTCTTAGAATTTTAGACATGTATATAAAGTATTCATCATCACCATAGATATTTTATAGAGTCTGTGGATTCTCTCATTCTATAGATCATTTTATATTCTATCGTACTTCCGGCATTACATTATCATGCGGGACTTGTATTGTGATGTCCATGTCCCCTATCTCTTCACTGAAGAAGTAGGTGAAGTACCAAAATGTTTTAGATTGCTTGGCTTTTCATCATGGCAATAAGGCAGTATCATCAATATGTCAGTCACGTATATCATCATATTATCGTTTTGAACTTGGCCATCAGTGCCGTCCTGTTGTGTGCAAGTCTTGTCCATGTTTGTCATTGTGTATTCCGCCTCTTGTCCTTTGATGTTTATCTCAGTCCACAAAATGAAAATATTATTTTAAGTGATTCATATTTTAAGCCCAACATTTCAGTTGAACAAAAATGAACAAAAATTTGCCGTGGGTATAGAATTGAACCCAACATAGACATACTTCTGTCAGGTACTGAAATTCTTTTTAGTAAGAGTTTGAATATTTTTTTTATCATACTCTTTTTTGTAGCAGCAAAAAGTGACACAAATATGCATTATATGAAGCCAATTTTGTACAAACATTTTGATTTTTAAGTGTCAAATTCTGTAGAATTCCAAGCCATACAAGTTTGATTTTTTTTAATATGAATGGCAGATTTTAAGATTATCATACAATACAGTTAATATTTTGGAGAGTCGTATCTACGCTTGAGGTTCTGTTTTATATCAGGTTCAAGAAAGAATTTAGGGTTGGAGTTGATAGTGAGTCTTCGAGTTTTCATTAGAATTGAGTTTGGATATCCTTGTTGACATAAACAAAACCCCACCTATTTGTTTGTTTGTTTTTTTGTCACCTAGGAACTGGATTTTGTATTTATTATTCTAGCACACTATGTAGTATGTTATGGTTTTGTTACCTCGTGCTGTTGATTATATACATTGTACTGTACTTTTTTGTCACAGTCCTAATTTTTTATTGGGATTATTTTTTGTGGAACTGCTGTGGCATTATTATACTTTAATGTCATACTTTCATAATTTCACAACACATTTATATTTATAAGGTGTGCTGAGTTGGGATATTGATAATGTTGTCGTCTTAACGTTAATGACAAAGTCATTTGCATAGACAACTGTGTTATACAGGTTTTGTGATTTAATATGACAGGCCTGAAAGTCTCAATGTCTTCTAATTTTAGTATTACCTCTGATGTTTTACCTCTTTTGTCCCCACACATAGGTGCCTTGAATGCCATTGCATTTGGAATGGATAAAGACACTCTGTCAAAGCTACGCTGGGACCAAATCAAGGTAAGGAAAATGTTGAAAAACTTACACTTTGTGATGGTATAACTTGTTCTTTAGGCATTTCCCTCTCAACCATTCTCAGTCTTTTGTTACCTCCTTTCAATTGGCACTCTCCACTTCCACACTGTCAGTGGAGATTGTTTATCGCTTGCCAGATTTCTTTGTTTTTGCCAGATGCAAACAAATTTTTTTGAAACATAATGAAGTGAGAGGCAAAATAACCTTTGCTCAAAATGTACTCCACTCTGAAAAAAATCTGAAACTTTCATGGTATATGGAAAGTATTATATTTTTTAACATAGTAATTTTGTGAATTTTTCCATAATTAAGATTTTAAGTAAAAGGAAGGAAAGTGATTTGTTATTGGCTATTTCTCGACTGTGCATGTTTAACAGCAGTCATGTCTAGAAAAGGGCATTATGACTAAATTGATGAAAAACAGTCTCCATCAGTGATGGGCCTTCATTTTACTCTCTCTCAAGTTTGACTTGTTGATAAACTACCATTCATATGCAGCAGCACAAAGTTACGTCAGGACCTTTCAGGCAGAATAGGCCCAAATACCTTGGTCATACATATAGTCATAAACATGTTAATATTGTAACTTCAAGAACAAAATGAGGATATCACCATGTTGGTTTGAAAGACAAGAAATTGCAGTTATAACCTGCAGTGCACTTTAACTAGTTCTAATCCTTAAATGTCATCTTAAAAAATAATGATATTCTGATAGTTATAAATGTAAGGAGAAAAGTTGACTTCAGAACAAACTCTTAGAGATCCTCTTGAAAGACTGATATTTTAAAACTTACATAGGCCAACAAATAAGAAGTTTGACAGGGAGAATTTTATCCTATCAAGGTCGAGACATGTATGCTGACATGTGCATGATTTTGATAGCTACTGAATGTCCCACCTATGCTCTTTGTTATTATACATTTTTACTCATAGAGGTCATTGATACCATGATCGATAGAATAATCGTGTTGAAACGCCATGAAATTAAAATCCAATCTAGCCAACTCACAGCATGAGCTAAGTAAATTCAGTCAATCCAGTCAATCCCCAATTCTTTCTGTACATAATCCTGGATCAACCCAGTACTCAAGAGAACTGTGGAATTGAACAATATAAATATCATTCATGATGGATTTTTGTTCATTTTTATTGATTCATTTGTTCTTGAGTTTTCAATTTTTTGTTTGGCCTTTGTTCATTTACTGCTGCTGTATCCATTTGCTTACACTGATATGCTTCTGTAACTACATGTACTTAAGCTCTAGTAGGTTGCTGGCTGTTTTTATGTTTTGTTTTTTCAGTTGTCTTGTTGAACCTAGTTGGGATCCTCTTTTTGGTTATCTTGGCTTTAAATACTTAGGCCCTTTTTCATTAGGTTGGATGTGTTTTTTATGACACAGTGAGAGTTTTCCATATGCATATCAGTTCATCAAGGGCTTGCTCATTATCAAGAGCTATGACCGAGAATATGTGGACATGTTTGTACGAGAGAGAAACAACAGGCTCAGAATAAGTGGATAGATACTAGAAGTGAACAAACCTGTGGAATTTAGAAGCATTGGACTTTGAATAAGTGGATAAATAGATAAATATTTATATTAGGGAGAAGGAATTCACTTTTTAATACAGGGACATCTGGAAAGAGAAAATGTCAGTCGCAGATCATGAGGTAGAACAGTAGTCTGTCCCCAAAGGTTTCAAGGAATCTTTTCATTCATAATTTAAACATGTATGCAATAATTCCCGGTGCACACTATAACATTAGATTGCAAAGAGATAAAATTTTGTTTAAACAATTTTTCTTTGTTATTTTTATATTCTTCTCCAATTTTTGTTGCAAAGACCAACACAGAAGAAGCAGAGGTCTTTTTTTGTATTTTTTTGTTTGCATTTTTATAAGTTGCTTGAGACATCCAGATGAAGACAAGACAACACTTCATTCATGCTGAACTGAAGACAAATTAGTGAAATCAGTGAGTTCTTTGCTCCCATTTGTGGGATATATTTAACACTGGAAGATATCCATAAAATTTTTGTGTAATTCCAATTGTTATATTTGATTTTTGCTGTGTTTGAATTGTTCTCATTTTTCTGCTCCACCCTTTTTTTTTTTTGTTCATTTTTTGTTTTTCTTCATGTGTTTGTGTTTTTGTTGGTTTATTCTTCCAGGGTTTGATATCAGTTCCTTAAACTTACACATACACTTTGTCATAGATCCGTATTTATTTACTGCACCCAGCTTTATTGCTATTGTTGTTGTTTTAACTGATTAGAGTGAACAGTTCAGGAGAGAGATTAGCATAATGGCAGATATATGTTTTTAAACAATAATGAGAATATGGCCAGAATTTGCCAGATGGCATTTAAAAATGAATTTTCACTCACCCTCCTTGACACTGAATTTTATTTTGAATTTTTTATGTTCATTCCTATTTTCACATGGGTCATAAATCATATGTGCCTTTAGAGGAGAGTCACGTTAAAGTCATAGGTGTTTGTTTTTTTTCTTTTGTCACATATGTTCTGTGGGGAGGGGGGGGGGGGGGGTGTTGTGTTGTTTTGTTGTTGTTTTCAAATAGAAGGTGAATCATAAGCATGAGGAATAGAGGGCCTGTAGTAAAGAAGAGTTCAGACATTTCAAAACATCAGATGCATGAATGAAGCTGTTGTCTGTCTCGCCCCCAGCTGGCATTGCTCAATCGGCGAAATCGTCAGCTTATCCGAGAGTACCCTTATTCCTACTCCACCTTCCCGGCTGATGGAGACTTGTCGGAGGAGGAGATCTCACAAGGACCAGAGGAGGAGAATGGGGGACAGACTCAGCACAGATGATGATAACAATAGATTTTTTTTTTTTAATTTCACACAAGCTTTTTTTCTTTTGACTAAATGAGGATTGGAAATGCAAATGGTTCGAATTTGAAATTTTCTTTTTGTCTGTTTGTTTGTTTGCTTATGTACCTGTCATATTTACAAGGCTGTCATTGAAGGGTGTATCCTTCGTTCATTGTCCCAGAAAAAGAACTAAAATACAAGTTGAAATATGATCAAAGTCTAGTTTTATCGATACCAAAACACAGAGGATATAGGTAAAAATTGTAGTTTCCAAAATTTGAATCTTGCCACTTACTACCTTTTTTATGCTTCTATTCCTCAAATGACCAAGACTTTTGACAGAGCTATAATGCAGGTCTGAAGTATAAAAGCTACATGCGTAGTGACCATTATGTATTATGTAGGCACAATTTATCACAGTGTTGATTAATTGTTGGATAAACCCACCACATAAATTGTCACTTTCGTCACTACTCTTGACTTGGTGTCAAACCATAATGTTTGTCAGACAAGGTTTATGTACAGTTTTTAAATTTTTTTTTCCCATATTGTGAACATTCACCACAGGGACCAGAGTCACTGGAGATAGATAAGATAGAATGGAATTTGGTAGTTCTTGTTTCACAGTTAAGATATCATGATTGGAATGAAGCTGGGATGAAAGTTGTAGAAAGTGGAAACTGGACTACTCAGAGGTGAAGTTAAAGAAGTTATTTTAGGTTGTTTTGTTGTTGTTTTTTTAACTTTGTTACTCCAAGGCTGAAATTACTAGATTGCCATGAAACTCATGCTAAATGTTTTGATATGGCTTCTTGAATCATAGCATAATAGCCCAAGTCATTTTCCTGCTGTTTTGAGTGAGCATGCAGATCTATAACTAAAATAAATGAGTTAGAGGGAAAAGTAGTGGGTCTAGGATAAGTTGAGATCATTAGTGTGCAAATGCCCAGGTCATTATTCTGGCATCTTTGAGTTAAGAGTACTGTGCTACGCATGTGAACCAGATTTGGGTAGGAAAAAATTCTAAAACCCATCTCTATCAGAAAACAGGCAAAAGCTGGATTTTTTTCATTACAAGTGAATTATGAATTTCATTTCAAGCAATTTCTTTTTTTTTTTTTTTCACTTTTGTTTCCTCAAAACTCTGAGAATGATTTGGACACTTTTGTTCTGATCATAACAGTTTCTTCAGGGATATACCAGACCTCAAAACCTACACTTGGCTTTTTAACCACAGGCAGGCAGTGATCCTTATATTGATAATACAGTTAAGAAATCACAATGATTGTGCATCAAAAGGGGAAGGTTGACTTGATTATATTTGAGTATTGGCATTTGTGGTCGGAAATTATCCTTTTTGTCTCATATTGACTTCCCATATTGGTAGTTGACATGGTTGATGTCAAAGTTTTCATCTTATAGCACTGTGCTGCCCATGGCCCCATCTCAAAAAAAAAAAGCTGCAAGAATGAAAAATATTTGCCTATGAGTTTGCTTGTCAAATTTGAGGATTTTTACCTGCATGTGTATATTCAGGCTGTTGCTGTGTAAGCGAAAGTGAGTCTTAAGATGTTATCTCTGTGCTTTTTTGGAGTGCAGAAGAGTTCAACTGAATTCACCTGTTTTAAGTAGATATAACCACACACAAAGCCCCACCATGATTATATGCTAAAAAATGATAGTCTCATTATTCCTGTGATTCTGTGCTCTCTTACCATGCTGTCTCCAAAAATTGAATGCATTTATTTATGACATATTGTGAGTTCCATATATATATAACTTTAATGTTTCTAACTGCTGACTGTATTTACCTTATTGTATATTGTGAGAATGTGTACAGTGTTGTCAAGAATAAATTTCAACAAAGTTGTCTTTCCATAATTATAACGTGTACGGCAGCTGAATATATGGATCATCATCAATGACAGCTGTCAATTTCCTTTTCCTCCCAGAGGAATATTTAACTTTTCCAGCTAATAGGGCCTGTAAGATTGGCATTTGCATTTCAAGTGTAAATTATCAGCCCTAGGTCCACTTTCCATAATGTTTTGTATTTTTGCCTAACTTGTGATTGTAAAGAATCGATTATGTTAATAATTATCATTTTACAATCTCTTGTAGAACCACCAGAATAGAAGATGAGGTAATCTCAGTTGTCTGCCCTGTCACTCGATTCACTTAGTCGCACTAGGCTGGAGATCATGATTTAAGGCAGTGACATGTGCATATGTGAGAGTGCTGAGTTACTCTTTTCCACCCAGACTTAGCGCAAAATTGTAATGGGCATTAATCAGTTCTTAGCTAATGAGTGGAGTCAGTTATTATAGATTTTTTTTATATGTGGTGAGTCATGGTGTTAATTTGGAAAAGGAAGTAGAAAGCGAACATTGCCATTATTCAGTGCAAACACTATTATAATCAAGCTATCATTTTGCTTAATTGACTTTAGTATTCATCGGGAGGTTAAGTTTGTGATTTTTTAGCTCATTTCTGCATGGAAGGCTAAATTGTCAGACTTTATTACTATTGTATGTAAGATTATGTTAATATTTTTAATTGATTCATGAAATGCTCAGCTAATGTGTTTTTGTTAGCTGACTTTGTACAGGAGCGTTATTCTATGTATTTTAATCAAAACTTGCATAAGGGGTTTAATTATAGATTTTTTGTACATTTTGGGAATAGTTTTACATCTGAGAAATACATTGCTAGAAGTATTAATTTGAAGTGTTTGCAATTCTTAATGTGAATACTCGACCATTTGCTGTGAGGATAACTTTTTGTCCAACAAGATTTTTGGTAGCAAGTTCTTTCTTTCTCATAGGATCATTTTCACATTTTCCATATGCTATCTCTGTAAATCTCATAGTTACATTTCCTAGCACAATTGTTTACACTAAGATGTTGTTGTCTTGACAGCTGTTGGGGTGTACAAAAACAAAGAAGTTTTCAACATTTTTTCATGGTTAGTATAGTGATAAGTAGTCAGTGTGACATAGATTGTTTTGTGATGTATTGTCATCATTTGATTAATTTAGTCCCACTGACATTGAGATTGGGATATAGCTCCCATCCAGTGATGCACGAATAACATGTAAATACAGTTTTCTAGAGGTGTTCACTTTCCAGATTCCAACAGTGGGAGACAAGTTTTTTGTCTCTCATGTTAAATTTGAAAAACAGAGCAGATAGAAATATACAGTGATAATATATGATTTTTTGTGCAGCAGTTGTTTTCAGAGATCACTTTTGAAAACCTCTGGCTTAGTCACAACAGCCCTAAATGGCTGCTGTAGAATTCACACTGTCTTCTGATGCTTATCCACAACTCGTTTCCTTACTATCTTTTACTGTAAATGCCCCAGCTGTTAGCTGTCTATTGCTGGTGTTGCAAATATGGAACACTGTAGAAAATCTACAATGAAATTGCCATTACTGGGATCTGAATTTATCTAAATAATTTCCATCAGTTTGACTACTGTATAATCAGTATATTCAAAAGAGACTCTTCATTTAGAAAAATTTGCAGTGTTCAATTGCTCCAAATATTTCAGAGATTTTTACTCACCATTCAGTGGATATCAAATGACTTGTTTTGTAAAGTGGTTGCAGAGAAATTCAGAACTTTCCCGATAGATGTACATGCAGTAGCATTCCTCTTACTGTCTCTGATACATTCCTGGAGGGCTAAATCTCCCATTGTGTCTCTGTTCCATCTTTCAGTTATATTTTTGTTTTGTTTTGTTTTTTTGTGTTTCTTTTCCAGGCTATGCAGTTTTACCATTCTATTTCAATAATGGCTATATTTTTAGTGATCTCGCTTTGTTTTATATTTGATTAGCTTGAGGAGTCTGTGAATGGCTGCAACAGATTATTTCAGGAAATATTAAGATCAAGGTCAGGTTATCTGATTTGATGTTTTATTTTTTAGCATTTTTCTTCCTACTCTGGCAGATCGCTGTCCAGTGGATAAATGCATTTAATTAGTTTATTTCATACTATATGCAATAAGTTTGCTGTTTTAGAATTCACCTTCACTGATTCCAATCCTGACTGATTATTTCAGTTTAATTAAAGTCCAAATAGAGATTTTCTGTCATTGCCTACATGAATTTATCACTCAGGTGACATGATTAAGTTGCTTTTGTCAGAAGCCATGAATTATTTCTCTAGTGTATATGTGGAAATGGGGATTGTGTTTTGCCAGCGCAATGATGTTCCTCTACCAGATTATTTAATTATTACTGAACAAGCACTACAAAGAAAGAAAGAAAAAAGATTCTATTTTTTATTTGAAATGTTAAACAAAGACAAGTATTTAACAAAATTGTTATGTTAAAGAACATTACATTCTGTTGACCATGTTTTTTTCAGAATTTTTCATACAATACATTTCAAAGTCTGAAATAGCATACATTTTTTTTGTTTTGTTTTGTTTTTTGCTTTCACACTTTTGCTGGTGTTTATCTGGTGTCTGGTGAAAGGAAATTATTAGAACAGTGAAAGGCAACCCCCTTTTTCATGGGAGATCTCTGCCCAGTACAGCGATGCATTTAATCAGTGTATATCGTACTGTATGCATGAATTTACTATATAAGAATATAAACTATCACTGGGTCCTATCTTGACTGATAATTTCAATTCAGATTTAAGTCCTAAGCATAGAATGTTCTGTCCTCATCAGTGTTTACCTCAGTATATTTTTCTCATGATAAATTTGTTTTACTGTTGAATGCCTCATTTCTGTTGTTAGAAGTCTGTTTTTGTGTATTTGTTTGTTTCTTTATTATGTTGGGATTTAACACTATATTGGCATGATCACAGCTATATTGCTGTACCTAGTTAGATACATTTATGAATTAAAAGTTTTATTAATGGATGTATATAAATTCGATGATCGAGGAATATGAAGGGAAGTTACCAAAAAAGGACACATGCAAACATGTGGTCTGCTATGTGGCCCGCCATATGTTCACTGTTTGATAATTTCACATATGTTTTGCATTCTAGAACTGATGTAAGGGGCACAGAATAGTTTGTGGCCATGTTTATAACCTGGTCTAACATTAGGATTAAGGAGTTGCCTTTACTTTTATATAAAAGGCTTTGATATGAAGTAGTGATTTACATATAAGCTTAGTGGGTTTAAGCTTAAATTTAGGCTTAGCATTTTCTTTCCTTTTTATGACCTTTGGTATGAAGTGATGATTTAGGGTGACAGTATTTTTAATATCAGGTTTATGATATTAGAATAAGTTTGCTTTTATTGCCTTCATTATGAAGTGATGATTTAGGTTGACAGTGTTTTTAGTATTAGGATTAAGATATCAGGATTAGTTTGCCTTTATAAGCCTTTACTGTGACGTGATTATTTAGGTTGACCATGTGTTTTGTATCAGGATAAGGCTATCAGAGTAGTTTGCTTTTAGAGGCCTTTACTATGAAGTGATGATTTAGGTTGACAGTATTTTTAGTATCAGGGTTAAGATAAACATTAAGGGGAGATGCAGGTCCTGAGACTGATTTTTTGAATGCTTGAACTAAGAATTTTTTATGCTTCAAATTCAGATTCAACATTTCCAGATTAGACGAAAATATGGAAAAATTTTCTGTTTTCCACCCAGTTGTCATGACAATGCCGCCATATTAGATTCTGTGTTTTGGAAATCAGCTATTTTCAAAAGCCTAAGGCTCCTAGAGTATTGATTGGAATCATTTGAAATTCTGCACATGAATAACATAACTCTATGTAAAACATAATATGCAAGGTAGATGTAAATTTTTGGCAATTTTCCGTTGTGCCAAATATCCAATTTTTCTTCTAAAAGGGAAATAAAATTCAGAATAAGGAATGCATAGTTTTAACTCATCATATGGAGAATGTACATTCAAAATTTGAAGTCAGTTGATTCAGAAATAAGAAAGCCTTAGGAAAAAAAAATGAAGAAAACATACATTTTGAGAAAATCGCACTTGACTTTTCATAATTTTTCTCTACAGTCTTTTAGTGGTGCCATGTTGATGCCATTTTGGGACATAGAGCATATGTGTCCGGCCCTGTCCATTATTTTTCTGGTATCAGAAAGGTCAAAGTGTCCAAAAATAGCAAAACCCCAGTTTTGATATTTAAGTCCCAAAACCTACTATTCAGGACCCGCACTTTCCTTTATTTGCCTTTGTAAGTTTTACTGTGAAGTAATGATTTAGGTTGATAGTGTTTTTAATATCAAGATTCGGGTATCAGGATTAATTTGCTTTTATACTGTAAACATATCTTACCGTGTAAGGCACAATGTAGCTGTGATCGTGCTGATTTGTCATTAAATCCCAGCGCAAACAAACATGATACTGCTCACATTTGTCTTATGATTATTTTTATGTTCAAGAAAAAAAATGTTGTATTATTTTATCTTTTTGTTCTCAGAATTCTAATGCAAGTTTTCTTTTGTCAGTCCTTGACTTCAAACAGGTCACATTATAGTAATTAAATATACTGATTGTTTCTTTTCTTTCCACTGGACAGAGTTCATTTGTCAGTTGTACTCTTTCAGCTACTCAATGCATTATAAATGGGCACTGAAGAAAATTTAACATATATGTCAAATATCAGAGCATATTACAGGTATCTCCCACAAATAGCATATCAGTTATTCAGTCTTTATCTTCAAATCTTCATTCACGTTATTTTAATATACAAGTACGAAATTTCAATGGATAACACATATGCTTCATTCCAAATGAATATCAGTCAGCAGACAGTTACTGTCAAATAGCACTTCATTACACTAGAAGAGGTTCAGTAATTATATTTAGTGCATAGAATTTCACAGGCATATCACAATTTTGTTATTGTGTAAACATGAGGGATATTTTATATTGGTGGTCCATATGTGATGCATGCAGCAAACTCTTTTGTTTTCACAATGTGTTTGCCATGGAGGCATGATGAAATGAGCCTGTGCCAAGATACCAGATGTTAAAGGAGAGTAGTAAAATCAGTTTGTCAAAAATCTATTTCAAATTTTGACCTAAATCTGGCCTGAAATGATAAATGATTTTTCTTTCCCTACACTGGTCTGAATAAAGGGGCTTCTAAAAATGTTATGTGTTGGTTTAATTTGCTTTTGAAATAAGTTTTATGGATAGAGGATTTCATCATGCTGCCAGTGTTATTTTACAATGTAGTAAGAATAAAAGGATGTAAAAGTAAAGGAGAGATGTCTTTAACTTGCTGTATTACTACTTTTGTGTCATAGACCTTATTTTCTCATATAAGTGATTTCCTGCTTTCTTTCATGTATTAAATATAATCATGTTTGTTTATATCACAGGGATCAGAAATGAATGAGATTTAGAACTGTATTTTAAAAAATTCTTTGTATTATTGATGACAGCTTTTTTTTACAAACATGTTTTTAGTCTGCTTCTATCATATGTCAAGTGCACATTTATGCAAACAGTTTTATCTTGGTCATAAGGCATTAGGTTTGAAGTTGTGAACAAATGTGAATTTCAGTATTATGTTATAAGTCAGTGATTTGTCTTAAATTCTTATTCAAACATTGTATAGATGAGAATTCTCATATAAATTCAAATTTTATTCTCCACACAAATGAGCAAAGGTCAGTAATGAATGCATGCAATATTAGAAATATTGTTTCAATGGCAGAAACATATGTTTGTGTGAATGTGTTGATTTGGCATTTTAATGGATTGAAGAATAATGCAATATTCCACATTACAGTGTCCTTAAGTTATCAAACAAGAATAATAAATTGTATTAGAAAATGAGACCTGTCTTTTTGAAGTGCATATATCCCTTTATTTTTTTTAATTACCACACCCAGATAAAATTATGAAATAATTTGATCCTGGTAGATGCTTTTCATTTTCAATAACTGCATTTATATAACTTAATGGATATCACAAATAATATATATTCATATAAATATAATGGAAATACAATATATAGCTCCTCGGAGTATGGTCCCATAATCTACAGTGATCATTGTTTTGCATGAAGTGGAATCAGGAGAACAAAGGGAAGCCACAAACTACAAATGATAACATTGTTTAAACTCTTTAAAATATTATAGATTGCTGTAGTATTGACCAAGGATAATGTCACCCTCATAGGAAAAAATTCATTGAATAAGAGAATGGGGTATTTCAAAGATTTGTTTATATGGTGTGGGCTTGTCTAATGCTCACCATTCATAGAAAGCTGCCTGTCATGTGCAGATATATGTGCACAATCAGCATGT
This sequence comes from Peronia peronii, assembly GCA_039654565.1. Lineage (NCBI taxonomy): Eukaryota > Metazoa > Mollusca > Gastropoda > Systellommatophora > Onchidiidae > Peronia > Peronia peronii. The sequence goes on from JBCEWB010094640.1 coordinate 16,305, forward strand.
GACTAGCAATCTCTCGGTCATATCACAGTACCTCATGGAAAGAGATGCAGTTGGTGCTGTCACCCTACATGATTTTTACATGTTATCTCTGTACATGTCTTGACATTCGTAAGCTAACTGCCCAAGTTATTTCTGGTTGTTTTGAGAAAAACAGGAAAAAGTTTCATTTCACTGTATAGCATCACATATTATACGTTATATATCAAAAGATGGAAACTTCCATTGAAATTCAGTCTTGGAAACAATGTTTTAAGAATGTAGTAAAAGGCTCGAAGTCATGAGCTATTGCCTGAAGTCAGTTTGGCAGAAAAAATTAAAGTCTGACCGTGACAGTGTGTTTAGCAATCGACGAACTAAAAACCGATGGAGAGCAGAAACGAGATGTCATCAAAAAGGCTGATATCTCTTTTGTTTTCCCCAGTTCCCATTCATAGTTGATAGTTACCAAAAGAATTACATGTTTTATTATGATCTGAACAGTTTTTAACTGCAAGCCAATGTATTTAGACATTCTTACTCCGATTGCAAAATTCCCCTTCATTTTTATACTCTAGACATACAATCACTCTTCCTTCTCTCCTTTTATCCTGTACATCTGATGAAGCAACTGCTAAACAGGCTGCTGAAACTAGGCACAAAGAATCACAAAATATCTGATCATTGTTCCTTCATACATAAATATACAAAAGTTTGTGTGGCACAGATAGTATTCTGAAGTTTCTATATGCAGTCAATAGTAACTTGTACTCGATCCAAAAATTATGTCCAAGAAAAGTTATTGACACTTGTTTAAAATGCGTGCAGGATAATTTATTTCTCTTCATTTACTCAACTGTTTTACTAACAACGAGTCCTACCACTTTATCATTAAAGTTATTGATTTTCTAAAACTGATCGTTAGCAAATCACTTTACATTGACTTTTGTAGTTTTTTTTAATCTAGTTTAGGGACAATAAAAGAGGAATACTTATAAAATGTCTTATTTTTACAGCCATTTCACATTTTGTTTTTAGGGCCTTTTGTGAATTTTACAGACTAACAAATACTGGCTCTTAAAACACTTCTCATTAGTTTTTATAGCATACTGATCTTTAAAGTGTATTATGTGTACCAGATCCATATCATTAACCTAATGTCTAGTCCAAGTTTTTGAGTATATTGTGTTTATTAACCAGCATAGTACAACTACAAAACTTCACCATGCTATAGTACTCCCTGAAATAATTGTGGCACAATGTTAATTATCTGAATTAGCATAATATCTTATGTTTCATAAAACACTTTGGATTCACCATTGAACAAAATCCAATATACAATATACTATAGCCTTTACGCGCATTTTCTGTAGTGGCAGCAGATGTTCCTTACCTATTCCATAGCAAAACATTCTGCGTTCTGTAGATTTAGTCAGCAGTAAGATCCCTGGCTCTTATGGCATCAAGTTCTTCAATTACAGTACATTGTACATAGCTGTTAGCATAATGCCTTCAGCTACATAAATGTCATGTCATATGACTGGGTGAAATGACATGAATGTCAGCTTTTTCATATATAGACTTATTGCAGCCAATGGAAAGGGATGTAAGTGTGCCTGATATTGATAAAAATATTATTTAGCTGCGATTTGTCTATAGCAAAATATTCACATTTAGAATTAACCCCTGTGGCCTCATCGTCAGCAAAATTCAATTTTCCCTTTGAAGCCATCTTTGATATCAGACTCATTGCACCCAGTTGTATAATAAATGTATACCTGGTTTTCCTGTAACATACAACGCACTATTTAGCAATAATACATGTATAACAGGAACAATCCAAGCTAAAAGTAATGATGTCTTTTCTTGAAACTTCTATATTTTTCAGTTGGCTTTCCAGGCCAAGCTGGCCCCAAAATCAACTGTCCAGGAATACCCACAGGCATCCCGTGACACAGACACGTTTAGACCACATGTCACTGGCGATGATAACTTGTAACAGTGTCTGAGGCGAATACTGGAGAATTGGAGAGATGCTGATACATACTTATATTCTGACATGAAGAGCTGATCAAGATACATAGTAACATGTGCTCGATCCAAAAATTATGTCCAAGAAAATTTATTGACACTTGTTTAAAATACGTGCAGGAAAATTTACTTCTGTTTATTTACTCAACTGTTTTACTTACAACAAGTCCTACCACTTATTCATTAAAGTTATTGTCATCAAGCGTGAGTGAATAACTGCTATTTTTACCATGAAGTCATGACTTTTTCTTCCAAGAAATTAACTATAGCTTTATATATTCTGATGAATTTTAGTACTGGATCAATAGTACAGATAAATAGTTAATAAACCAGTAAGGAGAAGTAAAAATCAGAAGATGCTGATTCTTATTATAGTTCTCTCAGTTGTAAATTTTTCACTTCCATAATTTGAAAACTGCCCGCACTTCGGATGGTGAAACTGATAAACAGATTTTTTATAGTTTGAGCTTGTTGCACCAATCTCACAGATTTTGAACTGAACAGACTCCGCCATATAAAATGTATAAAATAAGAATACAAAAAGATGAGAGTTTCCATTGATCTTCATGGTAACTATTGTACATATACATTCATTGATTTGTTTAATTGTTCAAAACATCAAATGGAAGATATTGTCTCTCTGTCTTTTATTCTTTACACCACTCATTTTATCTTTTCCTTTTATTCACATGCTCTTCAGGGACCACCATTAATGACAGACAGATCTCTTCTTGGTTTTTATTTTTGACATGTGACAAAATTTCAGCTTTCTTTTCATTTTCTGATAGGCCATAACTTGAGCCTTGTAGTTTATCTTTTCATTGTAACTGAATTTCTCTTTGGATATTTGTCATTTTCTGTCTCTGTTGAGACAGAACTTCAACCTTTTTTTTTCAGTTTTCTTTTTTTTTTCATAGATCTTGCCTGATTGTGTTTCTGTTTTTTTTATGACATAACGCTCTGTCATGTTTTTCTTTTACAAATGAGATTAGCCTTTTTTTTTTCAGTTGCTTTTCTTTTTTTCAAAAGGAACAAAGCTTCACTTTTTTTTACATTTGTTGGCTGTTTTTCAGTATGTTCTTGGAACAGACAAACCCGATCCAAGACAGAGATAGTTTTTTTTTACAATGGACAAGTTACAATCCAATTCATTGACAGTTTTACTGGGACCATTATGAAATGATTTTTATATCCAAGAATCTGTTACTGTCAGAATAAGTAAGTCCATTTGTCATAATGAAGATGAGGAATATATTCAGGTAATTTGAACATAAAATGAGCACAAAGAGTACTTAAACACAACATCCTTGTTGAGCTTTTGTACATTTTTTTTTTTTTTTTAGCTTGTATACAATACAAAGGTATGTAGTAATTCTTCGACATTTGTCATACGTAAGATTTTACTTGTTTCATTTGTTTTGTTTTTTTTCTTTTGATATTTATTGTTTTCATTTTATTACTCATATGTATTTTGTGGATTATGTTCATTCCTGCATATGATGATAATGATAATGGTATATTTTCTGGTTGTTTATCACTATTATTAACATCAAGCTGATCAAACATTATAAATTATAATGCACAAGTACAGATACTTCAAAAGGTGTAAAGTAGGACATAATGGGGTTATTGCTTATTACATTGAAAGTTCAATGAATACTGCTGTGCTTAGAATGAAGAGTTATATTTATTGGTTTAAGCATACAACAATAGCTGAATTTTGTACATTACCTTTGTAAATGTTGCCTTTCTCAGAGTGTAATGAAAATTTCAGTTAGATCAGCATGTTACAGCTTTTCATATACAACATGGGCATTTATATCCATTTGTCTTGGATTTTACCTGAGAATAAAAAGGATATTTAAATCACAACACAGGAGATATCATGGAAATAGAATGAGGCAAAATGTATTAAAATATAAGTGAAAGGCATAGAGAAAAAAATATGAATTAGCCAAACAACCCCAAGTTCAATTTTCAAATGTCGAAGTTTATAAAGTTTTATTGGCATTAGTTTTTTTTGTTTTTTTTTTTTGGTCACTTTTTGTTTTTTTGGAGAAAATTCAGGGAGAAAAAAAATTAGCCTAAGATTTTTTGAGATTGGCAGTTTGTTGTAATGTGAAAGAGAAAGAGGATTGAAGAGATTGAAACAAACAAGAAAATGTCTTTACTAGTGTTAGAAAAGTTTGTGCATGTCCATAGTTTTGTTATACATCGAAAGCATGCTTCTGTGTGGATCTAGCAATTATTTGCTGAATGTTGTTCAACATGTCAAAATATTTTACTTTTATGGACATTTTCTATTTTGATTTTTAAGGTACTGTACTTGATATTAGATATGGACATTCATGAAATGTAATACATTATGATCTCATTTTATTATGGAGATCGTTAAAACTTATTAAGTTAAAATAACTGGCTAACTTTACATGGCATAATTCACTGATGCATGTATTAATCATCCGGTGGGAGTAGATGGTCAGTGAAACTGGCTGTGAACTACTAAGACAAGTATGCACTGTCAATGGATGAAACAAAGTGTGTGACGAAATTACTCAAAACGGGAATTGATTTTGACCATCCCAATCCCTTCCTTTTGTCTGACACTAGGGCTTTGAACAAACAATGTGAAAACAGAAAAAAAAATCAGTTTTCTTTTTGTCGTTTGAAAGTCTGATCTAAAAAAAAAATGCTAAAAGTATTATGACAAGAAGAAAACATATTGTTATGCCATCAATTTCCCAGAATTTTTCATGATGTAGGTTTCAAGTGATTTTTTTCTTTCTCTACAATGTTTTTTTTAACACCTCTTGTGTTTGGCAAAGGAAAGTAATAGAGGTGGTAAAAAAAATACTCCCCATTACAGATTATTTCATGTGAATATGTTCTGTTCATTTGTAAGTTCTCATTCTCCATAAAGTAGCAGGCCAAATCAAATGAAACAAAGTTTGAAATCTGTCTGCCTTTGCCAAATGTTTATGGATATGCTGTAAATACTTAATTTTCATACATCGTTGTTGACATGGAAATAGCTGCATATTGTTGCCACTGTTCTCTAGCTTTGCAATTGACCAGAATTGGGCAAACCTGTTTTGTCATGAAATATGTAAAAGTAACCCTTTCTCTAGTTATATCTTCTGTTAATTTCAGACTATTTTGACGAATAGAAATGTACTTACATTTGAAGCAGTAGTAGAAATCTGTGACTAGCAAACAAAAAAACAGAGAGCACTATTCACATTTGGGCAAAGCAGTGGTTATGCATTGATAGTGAAGAAAAGAATTAGACGCTATATGCGAAAGGACAATTTTGTAAGTGGCCATGACAATGGGCCTTTTTTTTTCAGCCAGCAAAATGAATTCCCTTTGCCAGGCACAAGAGATATGGTACAAACATTGTAAAGAAGAAAAGAAATCACTTTTCCTCTTTTTATTTGAAACATGAAGCAAAAAAACTATGAAAAAATTATAACGATGAGAAAGAGACATCTCCATCAAAAGGTTAATTTTTTCAGATTTCTCCATTAATGATGTTTCCAATAACAAGAGAAAAGGTGTTGTTTTTTTTTTCTTTCTTTACAATGCTTGTGTTGAATCTCTTGTGCCCAGCAAAGGCAAGTAATTTGGCTGATGGTCAAATGGCTCATTGAAGTATTCTTCCAGCAGATCTTAAATGTTATTTTTCACAGAAACATATAACTACATGATGATTATTATCGGTGTGCCATGCATCATGACAGTTAAATCTGCAAAATAGGTTTTTTTTTGCTTTAGCTAAAACACTGCTCAAATGATCTATATGCGGACAGTGAACAGCTGCAATGATATTATTGTATTTAAATTTTATTAAGATATCTATCTTATATTGAATGAGTTAGATCAAACTTTTGTAATGATGTTATTCCAATACTTACTAGACTGATATCAATTTTGCTATCTTATCTGTTGACCATGTCATATAACAATGACTTACTTGAATTCACTCAACCTAGGGTCTTAACCCTTTGAGGGTCAATAGAAAAAGTGAACTAAGTGGGAAAATGTGTTGTCTTTGGCTCACATTCAAAATCAAAATTAGAAACTGGACAGTGGCAAAACAGATAATAATAATAATATTAATGAAGGGCATTTATTGAGCATTTCGACTTGTAAAGACTCTAAGCACTTTATGGATCCAAACTGTTTTGTAGGTCCTCAGAAACAGACAATGCATCAGTACAAACAAGATCAAAAGCAGATGTACTAAATTATAATATTGCATTCCATGCAAACATGAACATAGACAATGCTGATGAGCTTATTACCATCAAAGAATATGATATTTTTTAAGGAAATTGAATGCAGAGTATGATGAATCCAGGCTCAAGTGACTTGGTCTGTTGACCCCACCAGGGTTAATTGCTGTCTGATCTGCTGCACCGTCTAATGTGCTTTGAGATTTCCGCTCCTTTTTTTTTTTCATGCTTCAGTAGTTTCGTAGCTTCTGCGCTACAGCTCTAATCACCTTATTAGGTTTCATTTGTTGATTCTTTACACCTGTGTTATTTTGTTTTTATGAAACCAGTGTTTATGCTGTTTAGCAAAATTGGAATCATCTTTTTTGTTCACTGCAAATGAATTGATAATGCTAAATTTTATATTCTTTTTATCTGCCCTTGTTTCATTCAATTTTACATAATTATTAGTTTACTAAGATTTTATAAATATAATAAATATAGAATACAATATTCATTCCGTGATAAATTTTGTCTTTTAAAGAATTTTGTAATAAGATTAAATATATTAAAAAGTTTTCAGGTAACAGCATTTTTAACTTTATATATTTGAAATACTGTTTCCTTCATAAGAGTATTTTAAGGCTGAGAAAAGCTCACATAAATATTTGTACATTCATTTGCTATTTTATGGCTTGCTGATTGTCATTTTCATGATACATAAATATGTATAACTATATATATATAAAATGCTTTTAATATTTGGAAGGAACTGGAGACCTATTACTGTCATGAGATATTCTTTTTTTTGCATTTTGTTAGAATGAGAATGTGTCGAACTGCAGATTTTGCTATGAGGTGACCTGATACTCTTGAAACATTGTGGAATATAAATATTCCTTGTTGATGATAACTACATGTACATACCGTTAGCAGTATATCAAGATAATAGAGGTTTAAGGGCAACTCATTTCCACTTTAAACCCGCATATGTATTTCAGATAGGAATTTGGTATTAAGGATATACACTTGACCCTTCATGTATTCTAATGGAATAAGAATGAGGTCAGAACTTTTTGTCTTTTAAAAGCATATTCATGTATTCAGAAAAGAACAGGGCTGGTAATACACTTAATAGCTTAACAGCATATTATTCAAGACAGAGATTAGCATATGGGGGATGATTTACTTGGGCTTTTAAAGTGCATTCATTCAAGATAAGAAGAGGATAATTGAGGACAACATATTTCTGCTTTCATCTGCATAATATATTTGAGATAGGAATAGAATTATTTGGGTAGGCAATATATGCAATATAAATGTAAGCCTGCTTGAGTCTTTAGCTGCTTCTATCCAAGATAGGAACAGAATATGGAGGGAATGCATTTGAGCTTTTAAGTGCATTCATTTAAGATAAGAATTGGGATGCTGAAGATAACAAAGTCACACTTTTATTTGCAAATGCATGTATTTGAGGTAGGGATAGGGTTGTTGTGGCAATATACATTTACACATTTTTGGGCTTTCAGCATCTATCCAAGATATGGGAATAGAAGATTGAGAGCAATACATTGAAGTTTTTACCTGCACCTATTCAAGACAGTGATAAAGATATTAAGGGCAACATGTTGAAGCCCAAAACAAGATAATTACAAAAAGCAATGACAGTTTTGTTTTCTGGCTATACATGTTTATCTATATGTGTGTGCTTTCTCAGTTCTTGAACTGCATCTCATGACTTATTTCTGATATCTGTGTAGCATTTGTAATTTTAGATATTCTGTCCTTCTTGACAGCAATTCATGTATCATGTTATGTCTGTTACTTCTCTGTATTTACCAAATGTATTCATTATGTTGCTGCCCCGTAATACCATGTGTGTACAGGTTACATGTTCATACCTGTATGAAAAGTACACAGGAAGACCTATATGTTATTCAGAATTGTCTCACCAAAAAAAACCCCTTACTGAGGCATAGGTTTCAGTGCCTCCAACCCCAGAGTGACCCTGGCTAGGGATTCTGTTTTTTTGGATGTTGTCCTGTTGTTTGCTGACTGCAACACACTTCAAATTTGACTAGAAGATTCCAAAAATAGTAACTTTTCACTTTGCTCATACAAACATTCTGCGAGACAGACAAACAGACAGACTGATAGGAGGAAAGACAGATGGATGGTTGCATGGGTATAGAAGTCGGTATGTAGGTATGAAGCAGATAGTAGATAGGTGGGCAGGTAAATAGGCAGGTAGGTAGATAGATAGGTAGGTATTTAGATAAATAGTTAGGAAGGTAGTGGTAAGGTGGATAAGTAAGACCAGGCAGGTAGCTAGTTTAGTAGGCAGATAAAAAGGTAGATAAATAGTTAAAGAGGTAGGTTAGTAGGCACCTAGAAAAGTGTAAGGAGGTAGGTTGAACGGTAAAAAGGGAGGGAGGTTGGTGGGCATATAGAGAGGAGGTAGGTAGGTAGGCAGGTAGGAAGGTAAGTTAAATTGTAAGTAGATAAGGAAAGAGGGAGGTTGATAGAGAGACAGGTAAGAAGGTAGGCAGGATATGGATTTCTTGAGAGAGATGAAATGAGACACATAGATAGATGGATCAATAAATGAATCTATATTGAGATATATATGTATATTGATGTTGGCATACGTACATGTATATAAATTTTAATGCGCCTGTGTATTTTATGCGTATGCGTATGTAGATGAGATATTACTGTTTTCCTTCCTGTCTAAGTCAATAATGCTGTAATGCTCTAATCCATAAGAAGACAGTTGTTGTTCTGTGCCTTCCTCTCCTTGCAGTATTCTACAACATGTATTGTCTTAATCTCACAGCAGCCTTATTTCATGCATAATATATCACCTTCTAAATCCAAACAAGATAGTAACCATATCAGGCTCAACAGAAAATGCCAGAGAGCTATGTGTCTATAGTGCATTAATGTTCATGTACATGTATAGGAAATGGGAATTTATGTCTTAAGAACATGAGAACAATGTTAAGATACTGTGAGATATTTAGAAAGGAATTCGATGAGCAGATGTCTTGTCAGATCAGTCTTTGACCTTGAAGGCTTATTAAAGTTGAATCTTTTGCACTGGGAATACAAAAATTAAGAAAGGGTTTCAATTATTACATACTTTCTACTGATATATTCCTTTTAAGAATGATGAACTGTTAGATTAACAACAAAAGATCCTGTGGAGCTTCATACTAAAGAAACAGCCAAACTAATCTTGATAAATATTGCATGGAATTGATCTTAGAAACTCATGACTGAGAGCTATTCACTTTTTTTAAATTAGATTCTTCGTTATCTTATTTACAGCTGTTGATCTGTGTTCAATAATCTACTTTATTGAATCAAAATGATAATTAATGGTGATGTGGAGAATCAAAACAACTTCCGTGAGAAAACTTAGGTCACTCAGACTCTTGGCTATCTAGTGATGAAAAATATTTATCTGCAGCTTCATTGCCCTATGAATTTCATAGCCAGAGCTCTTTTTTCATACATTGGCCCGAGTATTTAAAATAAGATACCAACGAGAGAGAATTTGTAGCATTGTCTTTTTATAAGGCTGATTAAAGCATCATTTGTTCCAAAATGCTTTTTAACTTTTTTTTAGACCCTGTATTTTATTTCTGGTCAATTTAGGAAAATTGTTGCCTTCTCATGTGTTATTTTATTAGGTGAAGTAGTGCAGATTAGTTGAGTAATTGGTGAAAAATAATCGCTAATTAGTTGATTAGGAAAATGAACTTGTTGATCCAACACTAATAATTAATCACACAGTGAGTTGGTACAGTTTTTTTTTTAATTTGTTGTTGTTGTTGTTGTTTCGGTTTGTTGCGATCATTTTTATGTTTCTTTTCTCATATAAATTAACATGTTTAATGGCTGTTAATATTGCAGTAGATGGGAATGGATAGAACTCAGTATTTCAGCTTATCCTTCCAACAACGAGTGCATTTTAAAGTGTTACTGGGCTCATTCCCATTGCTCTAATTAAACAATGCTGTTATTTTCATGCACTATGTTCATTTGACATCGACGAAGTGCTCATCAAAAATATTATATTATTTGATGACAAAAAGTTAGTATTTATCTAAACCATTCTTTTTACAGTATTGTGTTTACTTGTTACATTTTTATACAGAAAGAACACTTTTTTGGCATCTCTGTTTTACTTCCTGTTTGTCCGTATAAATGTTAAATAAATCTTTGCAAGTTATGTGGTTAAAAAAAAAAGAAAAATCTGTTTACAAAGAAATGTGGCTTCTTTTAGCAAGTTTTACTATTTCTCAGAAAAGAGCTGACAAATCCAGTACATGTATTTTGATTAGGTTTTTTAAGAACTTCTACGATATGTATAATGTTTTTGTTGCATTCTGTTCGCATATAAAGCTATTTCTGGGGCAATGATTTTTTTTCCAAGCTTAAAGGCTGTGTAAGTTACAACATGAACGTATAAAACCTAAAAATGCTAGGCCTGTGACAGGTGGAACTGAAAAGGTCTATAAAAAAAAATTTGAACTTGAAAAACATTTATTCAGATAAAGGTCAATGGCAAAATAGATTTGTAGTAACAATTGTTACTCACTATGCAGTAACCAACATTGGTAATGGATCAATGGTTTTGAAAGAGGGATGACAGGGGAGTGTGTTTGTTTGAGGTTTGACATTTTTAAAGTTAAAGATTATGCGCAGCTTGTTTGATGACTTTTGAAGTCTGCGAAGCAAAAATCACAATCACAAGCATGGGTTAAGGAGAGAGTGTGGCTTTATATTCATCAGAAAACACTTTTGTACCTTCATTGTTTAGTCTGTCACCAGATCTATGTTAAAGGTCACCTAAGTTTGCTTAGTTTCATTATTACATATGCTGACCCATACTTCTGCCCAATACTTCATGAAGAAATAATATTACATGTTTTGTTCTTGAAGTTTGTCAGAGAAATCACTCTTCATTTCGTGTGAACAGAGATCAAATACCTGGTACTCTAGACTGAGGGTGTCTAGTGTTGCAATGTTATCAGCAGTCTTTTTTGTTGTTGTTGTTGTTGTTGTTGTTGTTTGCATGCGTTTTTATTTATTTTTTTTTTTTTTCTGTGGCCAGAGCTGGACAGAGACCCATATTGGCCCTGAACACTTTTAAGATTTAAAAAAAATGATTTAGCATATACATGTATTATAATAAATGATACCATTAAATAAGTTTTCATTTTTCAAAATGCATTATACTGAGCAAAAACATGCCAAGCATTGGTTAGAGTTTTTTTAATTGGGCTTTTTATGCGTCCTTATTTATTGAAGCAAAACATATGACAGTAAAAAGAGAAAAAAACAAAGAAAAACTAATCAAAAGTTCATAATTAAGTATAGTAGTAATTTAATTTGAATTTGTAATTATTAACATGGCAAAATTCTGTGAGGCCCCATTCCCTTCCAATGATGTTTAAGCACTGGCTTATTTTCTTTGTTTTGTTTTGAGGTTCAATTTCGACCTTGGCAAAATGAGGATGTTTACAATAGAACAAGGTCAAGTATGTTTGCTTTTTGGCACAGAAAGTCAAAACTTTTCTTGTACATATATTAACATACAGTTTAAAGGCATATTACACTTTTAATTCTTTCGGGTGTTAGGATATTTTTTAGTTTTCTGTGTGATAATTTATTTGATGGACCATATTTTTTTAAAAATATACTCTCTGGACATTTCATTTTGTGTTGCTTTTTTCCTATCTGTACCTTTACATGGTGTCTTGTAAACTGTGTATCCCTCCTTCCCTCCCCCCCCCCCCAACCCACCCCCCTCCATAATTTTTTTTCTATATATATACATATATCTGTCTATCCCTCTCTCTCTCTCTCTCTCTCTCTCTATCTATCTATCTATCTATCTATCTATCTATCTATCTATCTATCTATCT
>JBCEWB010094641.1:0-12336 GCA_039654565.1 Peronia peronii
AGTTATAGCTCACTTGTACTCTCAACAGCTTGATCGCTGGTCAATGCGAAACTTGTTGAGTGGGTCAAGTGGTCAGGAGAGTCTGCGTTATAATTCAATATGGTATAAACAAAGAGACTGCATGTATTTGATACTCCTTCGCATCATAATAATAGTTTCTTTTGATTGTAGTTTTGGACCACTCGAGAGGACTTGAGTGGGCCATGTGGCCTTTGATTTCTGTTCTTCTCTTCCGTTCAAGTGGACTTCATCTTTTGTCATGGAATTTCTCACTGTTCTATTAGGTAAAGTTTCCTTTACCTTGTGAAGGAGTGTCTATTGAGCTGCACATGCTTATTATGGCAATAATTTGACAAAACTGAGGTCGATAAATCCCAAGTTAAAGTGACATGGTGAGAAATATCACAGCGCAATGAGGAGCTCCCATGAATAAACACGGGCGTCGCATGCAGGGATTCGTTTCACCTGTCGTATAAATACATGGTTCGCAGTTCTTGGGTTAACGTTAAATAGGTTTCTTGCCTTCATGGCCATGGCTCCATATTCGGCACGTTTGATGTCATCAGTCCGCTCTCCAGTATAATAGTATAAGCTCCTTGGGCTTGACAGAGAATGCCACCAACAGTATCACATGAATGACACATGAAAATTTGGTAATGGTTTGTATTCTTAATCAGTTCTGTTTCTTTCCTCTGTTTCTCTGTTTCACAGGGTTTATGTGCCCAAACATTCTATGGACATCTTCATTCAGTCAACCATGCCACATTTAACTTGAGGGTAAGTATGTATGTTTGAGTCCCAGGGATGGCTACCAGCATCATCCTGTGTTGTCGCGTACTGAAACAAGAAAGATAATATGAGATTTCTACCTTACTGTCTCTTCAAAAAAAATTTTTGTGGTCTGGTCATAAATGTAATATGAACATTAATTGGTATCACATCTAATCTGAAATTTGTCATGCTCCTGTCGCCGCAAATCAAAGCTTTGTTGTAAGAGTAGACACAAGAGGAATCAAAACAGCTTTACATACAGGAAACAATAAGCTATTGGGTGTGGTTTTGTTTTGTTCTGTTGTAATTAATACAACTTCCCTGAGAGTTCGAATAACGAATGATATCATCATTAATTTTGTGAATTGTTAGAGCGTGTGGATGCTTTATATACATTCATTCTGAATTTCCATCCTTACCATTTGATAAACAATGAAACAATTTATCATCCATTTCTCTATATCAACATGAAATTTGACTAATTTGAACATCTCTTCTCAGAACCATTTGTCATTTGGGTATTCCATTTTATTGTTTAACTTCACAGATATGAATAAATTTCCTACCCAGTGGTCTTCATAAATCATTTATCAAGATTGTTAGTTCAAACATTGTTAGAAAAATCACTTTCGAAAATTTACTGGATCACAGCATTTGAATCCTCATCTACTGGTGGCTCTATTGAAGACGTTTGTCTGTGTGATGAGATTAAACTGCCAGACACTAAAAATTTGACATTTTTGTTTACTTATAGCTGAGAACAAACCAGCAGTCTGATGTCAAAGGCACATATTTGGCTCAAAAAAGGCATCATCATCTCTATTGATGCTGGCATTAGAGAGGGATGAAGTGAAAAATGGTTGCCTACAGCAAAGCCGGCGTTTCTCTTTCTTCTCAAGCTCATCATTATTTGTGTGCTTATAATTATTAATGTAGGTGACACTGAAAAAAGAGATAAGGATCAGTGATGTGAATTCAGTTTGCTCTGTTTTTTTCATCTGCTAATGTATTTCATTCTCCATATTATCCCCAGGGAGACACCATTGCATCCTGCGACTCTTATGGTGTGGTAAAATTATGGGATGTCCGTAGCGTAGCACCCATGGCTAGCTTTGAGGTTGGGCCACATCCCTCCAATAAACTGGCGTTTGATCCTTCGTGTGGTGTTCTGGCTATTGCAAGTAATGACAGCACCATTAAAATGTATGAGATCGGCACGGGACAGGTAAGACATAACACAAACTCTAACAGCCAATCATTTCACTTCCCAAACAATGACATGATTGAAGTTAGATCCATTTAACTTTAGATCTTTTTTAACTGTCATATGTAATGCTCTAGAAAACCCAACCAATAGTTTAAGTAGTCAAATGAACATAAAACTGAGCACAATGCTTGAACACATTTTTTTGTTCTCAATATCTTGGGAATGCTGAAAATGATTTAGGCCATTTGTTGTTGTCAGACAACTTTCTCAAGGTGGCTGAAAGATTTAATAACAGTTGCAGAGAAGTGATGATGCTGTCATTTTTTCAGCAGGAATATCACGTCATCATAGCAATCTTAGCTCATTGACCCTTTCTGATGACACTTTAATGGTTCACTATCATTTTTTATTTCTCTTTCTGACCAGGTCGCATCGCTGGTTGGTCATGAGGATGCCGTCCAGTGTCTGTGCTTTGACCGCAGTGGAGAGTTCATGGTGTCGGGCGGTAGTGACTGCACCGTCCGAATCTGGTCTTAACTCTTCCCTTGCTGATTTTATTGTCGATTATGTTTGCAAGATTTATCTCCGTTTTCATGCAAATTATGCTGCCTATGTGATAATACTGGAAGTATCTATGATCCCGACTACAGGTTGTATGATAAAACATGCACTTTTTATTTCAAAGGGAGTTACCGAATTGAAAGTAATTTTATTTGTCTTATATTTATAATGTTATAACAGGAACACATTTTCTTTTCAACATCATTGTTCAGTAGCTTGACTGTCCCTGGATACCTGAGTTGTAAAAAAAGCTTCTTCCTCTAAGTTTTGCTTTAATAAATAAAATTTATTCTTTAGTTTCCTTCTTAAATTTTGTGCTCCTTGTTATATTTTGTCATCTTTATTTACTGAATAAAACTGACGGAAACTTACTAGCTATTTTCAGAACTGTAGATTAGTGAGACAGCTAAAAGTCAGATAGTGAACTGTTAAAGGAAATACTCACACATTTTGACTGACCAAGAATACTTTCTTCTTTTTGAAATTCAGTGTCTTTTTATATATTTGTTATGTTAAGAATACATCAGACACCTTTATCCTGTGAATCAGAACAGAAATTTTGCTGACTTTACCAATTTAGATATTTATTTTATATTACATTTCTTCACTTTAACGTTTTCTCATGATATCTAACATCTTCCATTTAGAAGATATATTTATAATTTATGATGATGCTATAAGCAATATTTGTATTTGGTACAATGACAATATGGAACTGGATTTTCCAAATGAAGATGAAGTAGATCTAGATCTGTCTGTGGAATAAAATTGAACAGAACAACAAAAACAACTTCTTTCATGATTAATATTTATTAAATATAATTACCATTGCTTGACTTTGGTTGTTTGTTTTTGATCTTTTTCTTTTTTTCTTGTTTTTATTATTCAATTTTGGTAGGATGAGCTGAGTGCATACATAAATATCCAGATATGCTGACAAAAATGCTGACCCTAAAATTTAATCATTTAAAGAAAACAATCCATAAGATCATGAAAGAAAGTGAAATGGATAGCAAGAGAGAGATCGAAGTTACAAGTTAAGAGTTACGATTTGAACAGATTTATACTTATACAGCTTTGTTTGGTGATAAAATCAAAATTTCATCCAGAATCTTAATTAAATGAGTCATTTCCATCTAATCTGGCAAACCCTTTATTTTCTAGCTTCTGAAAGTTGCTGGGTTAAGGCACACCTGAAGTTTTTGGACAAAGTGATGACATAATAAATTTATGAATGATTTAAATCAGTAAGCAGCAAAACTGCATGCACGTTTCAAAGCAGTGAACACTTCCAGAATTTGCTCACTGGTGTAAAATCCAGAAGGGCTTCCAACCTTCCTTACACACTGCTCGGGTAAGATCTATCACTACTGTCGGTCAGATTGTCTTGTATTTTGCAGCTACATGTAATGAAGCTTTAAAATGAAAGATGCAGAGCACCAAAAATCAACACAACAATTATTGAATGAGCTATCTCTACTAATAACCAAGCCCTGTCGAATTTGTAAACTAAAAATTGTATGGTAATTGTGTGAAAGGAAGGCATGTGCGCTGTATCTTAAAAGTGTGTTTTGACAGGATATATTTACTTCAGATTGTCCTATCAATTCTTTTGTTGGATATATTCACTTGAAGTTGTTCTAATGATTCTGTATCCAGAATCTTACTCAGTGATGTACAATCAGGAATGGAACTGTAAAGAGAACAAGGTGATCAGATGCAAGTTTTGAAGAAACTGGAGATTTTGATTACATCCCCTTTGTTGTAATATCGATGAAACTCAACGTTGGACAACTTTTATTAGCATTTAGGTTCTTATTTAAGGACAGTCCTGGAACAGAAAACACAAGGTTAGCCTTGTAACTATGGCAGGGAAGATACCATGATGAAAAGAAATATTCAACTCAAAGCTATATGAAATGCAACACAATGAAATCAGGCTCTCATCAAATTTTGAGCATATGGAGTTATTGGTATCACTGTGACGATTATCTATTTCCCTATCAGTGTGTGAAAAAACTTTTTTCTACGTTCAGTAGAAGTCAAAATATTGGCAATTAAAGAGGATGGCGGTGATCTGTTGCTGCAGCCGAATTTAGTGAGAAAATGGCCGATCATCTTTGTTAATCCATATTAATCCTTATTAGGCCATGCCACTAAATGACATTTTTGGGGCTTTTACTCAATCAATTTCAGTAAATTTAATTCTGAAATGCACTTTTAGATTGATATAGGAGGTTTCTATGAAGAAAAAAATTGCGTTAAAAATTCATTCACTGTTGAAAAGCGTGATTTCTCCGATCGCCTCAGTTTGATGAGAGCCTGATTTCATCGTGTCGCGTCTCATTTGTGCTTTTCAAATCTTCCTGTATTGAGAACACAAACAAACCATAAAACTCCTGTGAAATACATAGAATTCATTCACCCCAGGAGGGCAATTCCTGTTGTTGAGTTTAAGATTAGTTTCCAGATTTCAGTATTAATTTGTGAATAGTGTAAGCTCTGTTTGTTTGGGTTGGAATTAAGTAACGCATAAGCTATTTTGCACCCAGCACGGCTGCATATGTTTACGAGTTAGAAAAAGATTTATATAAATTGGCAATCAAAGATTGTCGAAGGAAAACTATCAAAAAAAGATCTGTCTAGGCTTGGAGTTTCCCATGTGGACTTCCACATTTCACAACTTCACACACATTCAGTTTCATGGTTTATATATTAAAATAGGGACCTATTTCGTATAAGAAATTCAGGATGGTTTTTGGGCTTGTTTTCTTGAAAAAGACCTTACAAAGAGTGACTCGAGAAGTGAGTGTATTTTACATCTATAGCTATCCAGTCAATGTCTATGGTCTTGACAAATGCAGCTCTGGTTTGAGTTCACATGTAAAATCAATACTGCCAGCACAGGCAACCACCTTTTCATATCAGAACAAAACCCTCATGTTTATTTTTCTAACAAAGAGCTTTTATTTTGTATGACTCGAGTTTTGTTTACAGCCATAACACATGCGTACAATAATAATTATTATAAGAATAAGAAGAATAAGAGTATGATGAAAATATTGATAAATAATTATAATAATAAAGAAAAAAAAACTATAACAATGAATAAATTAAAAATGTATTAAGATCGTAATGATTCGACATTCAGCATTTTACAGCAGCAAGGAAAAAAAAAAGAAGACAAAAAATGAGACCATCTGAACTGATACGAGAAACTTTCACCACACAACTGTCAACAGTTGAAGAACACCAAAGAAATACAAATGGTCACAATTATCTTTACCTTTGACTTCACAAACATGAATACATCAAGAATTTTCAGTTATCAGTGGCAACCCCATGATGAGGGGCTTATTCTGATTTTTCTCCGATATTAAATTCCCAAACCATTTTAAAAAAATCAATAACAAAAAAGACACACCAGGTCCAGAATAATTGATGTTCTGAATAATAAATCCATATTTTCTGTGATGCTCTGTTTTTTTTTGTCTGTCTTGGCTCATGGTACTGGAGTCAATAATGAAAGTGAGATGAAAGATCTATCTGTCATTTAATTATTCTCACTATCTTCTCAATTCTCAGGGCACTCACAAAAACACTTGATTCAAAGTGATGGCAGTGATTCTAAGCCTAGAACTCCATGTCACTTTAGTGAACATTTGGGGACAATAAATTCTTCTGAAGTAAAAAAAAAATAATAAAATAAACAAATAAGAAGAAGTCATATGAATTAGATCTGGTCTTCATTGGGGATCTAATTAAATGAATCTGCAAGAATGATTATTATCTTCAGATTGCTGAGTTTCAAAGTTCAGATTACTTGTTTAGTTTTTGTCATACTTAGTTTTTAATTGACCTACTTAGAACTGTAAGCGATGTCATAGATGTGGTATCTTCCACAATGGCACCATTAGTTCTGGATTAAAAAAAAAAATAAAAGCAAAAATGCTATCATGAATATCAAATATTAAACAGAAATAACAAAGTCAGACATCAGACATTTTACCTGTTTTGTCCAAATGCTATTTTGAGCATTGCCAGCAGTGTCAATCATTGAATCAACTTGTTTGAATTGGTGAAAGAAAGTGAGAAAATCTGAGACACCTGTGTAACTTCCACTGATGTATATTCATCATTGCATGGCTCAAGCCTTCAAAAGCATCTCATCATAACCTTTTCCAAAAATCTAGGTTACTGAAGCAAAAACAAATCCATTCTTATGACATTTAATAAATAAAATTATTGGGCATAATCTTATTATGTAATAACCTCAGAAAATAATAATTCCATACTTCAATGTTGTCACTATCCCAGTCCAAATTTGAAGGTTTGTAGTTGTGCTGTCTTCAATGTAATCTACATTTTTATCTTCAAGCAAGTTACATTTTTTTTAAACAAAATCTAATTTTGTTCCTGATGAGCATGTATACATCTGGACAATAATCTAGAGGTAAAGTGCGTGTTGCTGAACCCATGGCTCTCATATACAAACTGCAGTATGGTAACTGGATTCATTTATAGCAATGTCTCAATTTGAAAAAAAAAAAAAAAAAAATGAACACAAAAAATTCCCTAGCTGATCCAGATTAAAAAGTTTTTCTTGATGCTTAGACAATCCACCCATTCTCAGATCTACCATATGGCAAAAGTATAAGTCAAATCAACAATACAACTCAAAGACTGGGAAGCAAACAAATAATGAACAATCAATCATTGCAAAAAAAGCATGTCAGAACTAAAAAAATTTGATGACTCAGGAAAAACATGAATAAATGTTTCAGTCAAAGACAATGTCAACATGGGAAAGCATGAATAGTCAGAGAAAATGACACTGTGTGTTGATCTTTCCAGGGAGCTGGAGGTAAAAATACGCAGCTGGTATGATTTCAGAACAATCACCATAAATTTCTTTGTATATTGCCATCAAAAATGGTTTTAAAATAAATATTTCATTAGTTTCTTAATGTGAAATCATTAATTCCTTGACAACCTTATTTTATCCACCAAAATGATAACTGCAGGAAGCTTTGAATTGAAGGATTCGTTATTACAGATGAAAAGGTATTATTTATTGATATCAGCTGTGATCAGATACAATTTTTCACATGCATAAGTTATTCATATGAAAAGTGATGAAAGGCGTGAGGCAAATATTTTATAAGAAAACTCCACATTCTGAAATATCAGTAGGTAAATAGTAAGTGTTTACAATTCCTATCTCTCCAGAATCACTGGTTGTCCATTGTAGAAAATCGATCTTCGGAATGGTTAACCAGTCTTGGATTACATTTATCCTCTTCTGATGAAAAGCGTCCTTAAGATATCAAAATTAAAAATCTTTGCCCATATGTTTCAACCTATGAATACCACAGCTTTATCTTTGTCATCTAGGGAATAAAATAGTCTGGATGGTTGTCCTGATCTGGACAGTTGTCAGATGCGGTAGGCGAGACTGCGATAACAGCTCAAAACACTGATTTTCAAGAGACCCTGCTGAATCAGATGTGAAGTACATCACACTTTTCATGTTCAGAATAACATGTGGACATGTTAGCAGTTTATTGAACAATTTGTATTGTGGACAAGTGGTGAGTGAACATAATGATAAATGATGAACAATCTTAAATGGTAACAACAGACAAGAAGTACTGACAAAAAAAAAAAAAAAAAAAAAAAAAAAAGAAATGAGGAAAGAAGGACAGAAGAGAGTGATAATTCATGATACAAGTAATATATACGTAAAAAGCACGAGTATGTATGTATCACAATAAAGGAATTGAACCGCCAGGCAGATTGATTCGTCAACATTTAAAGCAAGAATTTAAAAAAAAAAAAAGGAAAAAAAAAACCAGCCAGGGTCAGTTTCAAAGAAACAATTATACAGCATTACCAGAGGGGAGCCAAGAACTGAAAGAGCATGAGCAAACAGACCAAAGCTATTTGTGTGAATCATTCTAGCACTCAGCATGTTAGCGAGAGCATCAAGTCATAGCCAGTAACTCAATCCAACCCCATCGTTTATGTAAATGGACAATGTAGGGAGAATTTGCCGAGGCTCTTCCCATATACTTTATTTAAAAAAAGAATATGAAAAATTGAAGATATATTATCATGTCAAGACATATGTCATGATGTCAAAGACATTGAAAAGATCTTCCTCTGCCAGTTTGTATCAATGTGATCTTTCTGTGCAGCATAGA
Source organism: Peronia peronii (assembly GCA_039654565.1). NCBI lineage: Eukaryota > Metazoa > Mollusca > Gastropoda > Systellommatophora > Onchidiidae > Peronia > Peronia peronii. The sequence goes on from JBCEWB010094641.1 coordinate 8,743, forward strand.
ACAGTCTGAGTTTATAAGCATTTCATGGTTATGTGTAACCATTATACTTTGAAATGCATGTAATATAGAATTCACCTAGTTAGACATTAATTTTCATATATGCCACAGATAATTATAATAACTATATATGATAAAGTTGTCAGTATATTTGAGCTACAGAACAACTTTCTTGTAGTCTATTCACTAATGGTTAAACCCAACTGAAGAAAATCAGGTTTGGAGTAAACATTTTTGTTGCTACTCTGTCATTCCAACAATGGACATCAGTGTTAAGATTTGTTTGTTACTTCTAACCTTGCTGCTATAACTGGATACCTTTGGGGGATATGTCAACTGTTTTGTTATTTCGAGCAGCGATTGTGTGGGTAGCACTGATGTCTAAGCATGGGAAGATAATAATGATTAAACATTCTGAGGAATTTAATCTTTAATAAGTGACCTTAGTTTTCACAAATTACCAAAGTACAAACCATAAAACCATAGGAATAGACAATATGAGTCACATGTACAAGTATCATATTCACAAAAATGAATATTGACATCATACCAAAGCAATAATGTGGACATTAAGATTGAAGTTGTGTTAATTGAAAAAAAAAAACCCAATAAATTCAAATCATGAAGGTCTATCTGTGAAAAGCTTGCAATGCATGGTCATGGAAAAGAAAACAACAATGACAACAAAGACAAAATACACAGACACGCTATGATGGGCAGTTCTTGTATTATCAGAGAACAATTGGAAAACAAGACAAGCTGATGAGCCGGGATGAGGATATATCAGATAGACAAGGAAAAAACAATAGCCGACATACAATATATGTCTTGACAATTTACGTTATGACATTACCATGTGTTTGTGTGTGTTTGTTTCAGTGTGGTGAGTTCACAACAATTACACTGTAAAATGTGCTCTTAGTGTGGTGCTGTGTCTGCAAATGAAGACCACTTTAAAATAAGCAAATTTTCTGCACATCACCAACCCTTTTTAAGTTCCCAGTCCTTAGGCATATTCAGTGTGTAATAATTGGCTCCAAAAATCTTGTGATAATTTTCCCATCGAAAGTTACGAAAAGAAAGGACTGACAAAGAAAGGATCATTTCTATCATTTTTCAGTTCACAACAAAATCCGGTCTTCAATTTCAGTGTTCATTGTAGACAACATTGTGTCTTGAACTGAAGGTTTATATCATATAATATTCACAATACAATGTAAAATGCAAACTGCGAATGAGCAATAAAAAATATTCAATTTATGTAGTAAACATGCAGTTAAATGGGTCCTTTGATCGCATACCAGCTGTTTGACTGAAGAAGAAGAACAGTTTTTTCTGAATCTCCACTTTGATTGACTGGCACCATAAACACTTGCATGTCATTGGTTGGACTGATAAATGCTTGCGAATCATTGGCTGGCTTGTAACACAGTTGCTAGGGCTACCATCTACGAAGCTACAAGTGTTCAGGGTACAGTACTCAATTGTCTGATGTTACTCCATTTGTGGCTGCCACTTCACTCTGAGGAAAGAAAATGAAATCAAGCCATATAAAACATCTTTCAAATCTTCCTGTAAGAATACTATGGTCATGCTTCAGTGAACTCTTTCTATAAGTATTGATCACTATCAATTTTAAATGTTAAAAAACTAATAAAATAACAGAAAAACAGGGGAAAAAAACTGAACTCTTCTAGAAACCCACAACAGAAGTGTCAGTTTTTTAAAGAGACATGGATGTTTGCTGGGTTTATAGTGGCCCCTGCACAGATCTTTAAGTTATCATTTTTCTCTAATACCTTCTTCCAGCTGCCCTGAAAATTCATAAACAAGAAAGAATATCACTCCCTTTTAATATTACAAATCTGCAACAAAACCCATAAAAGACTTATGGACTAAAAAAATACTGAACGTATCCATATGAAGTTTGGCACACAATATTGTTGCATAAAGATCTCTGTTTCTACTAATATAAAGCTTTGACGTTATCCTAAAAAGGTGATAATAATTGAATGGTAAACTCATGAGAGTGTCTGATCCGAGTTGTATAGAATGATGAGTTCAAAACACCAAACACATTTTCTGTGAGTAATAATATTCAGTTTAATCATCCAAAATACCAACAACGAGGTGTGCACACTTGCCATAATTTTAAGTTGCAGGGCAGTGTCGGTTTCAGCTATTTAAAATCTCCCATGAAGGTCGTGGGTGCTCTTCTTGTAGAAAAAAAAATGCTATCAACTCTTTTGAAAAGGCCACCAATCTGCATAATAGCCGCCCATAATATAAACAGTTAAAGCCAAAGCATAATACTGAATATAGCCAGATACATATCGCAAACCAGCATGGAATAAACACACCCCATGGAGAGTCTGCACACTGAACATTTTAGCATAGCAGGAAACAGAGCAAGCATACTTTTGAACTTGTGAAATTGCTGTTGTCATGGGTGATATTCCTGCTATATGGGCCTAGACTTTGTAGTTTAAGACAGTTGGGCTCAACTGTTTTGGGAAAGCTTATGTAGCACGTTTTTGATTAGGGCAGAAGTGATGGACTTGGCCACGATTGTTTGGTAAAGTGAGTTTGAGCAAGACTGTTTGATGAACTTGAGCAAGATTATTTGGTGAACTTCAGCAAGCTTATATAGAGAAATTCGGAAAGATCATAAATTTGGTAAACTTGAGTACGAAGAATAATATGTGATGTCCTGAAGCAAAGATGTATGGTGAATTTGAGCAGGACTATTTAGTAAACTTGAGCAAGACTCTCATTTTAGGTAATGATGCAAAATTTGCAGAAATGCTGTTCAAATCAGCCTCTAATACAGATGGATACTGAAGTCACGATGGCAAATGTTCAGCATGGACAATGTGAAGTCAAGATGAAATTCACTGCATAATGTATTTTATATCTTAAATTCCTTTCAATAATGAACCATTTCTGGTCACTTGTGCACGTAACAATAATAAAACGTCAGTGCTTGAAAAAAGAAATGTCTGAGCTTTTGTATTTTTTTTGCTGAACAAAAGATGCAAGAAAGAAATGTGTATATATACATGTAAAATGGAATAATTCCTCAAAATTTCAGGTTCATTGCTACTATTCCGATGAAACAAATGCATTTGTATGTGAGTGTATGTATCTGTGTATGTTTTTTACTACACTGTCTTCTATCTATACAGAATCTTAAGCAAATGCATATTAGAATGAAATCTTTGACTAAATCATTTTGGTTACTATGATACAATGTTATTCAGTTCATGCATGCAGTTATGGGGGAAACTGAGGGAATTAAACAAACAAACAATCAAACAAACAAACAAACAAAATGTTGTAGTAGGATTTGGAATCCAAGTGGGAAAAAAAAGCAATAGAATGGCATCCTGATATAGGGGAAGCCATCAAGAGTCTCCCCTCCCCTCCTCTTTCCCCAAGACCCATAATCGGCACTCCAAATCGGCACTCCACCATATACACAAACTGGCTATTCACAGTGGAAAGAAAAAGGCAAGGTAGATTAGATAGATAGATAGATAGATAGATAGATAGATAGATAGATAGATAGATAGATAGATAAATAGATAGATAGATAGA
>JBCEWB010094652.1:0-12336 GCA_039654565.1 Peronia peronii
TCTATCTATCTATCTATCTATCTATCTATCTATCTATCTATCTATCTATCTATCTATCTATCTATCTATTTACCTACCTGTTTATCTGTCTGTCTGTCTGTCTATCTATCTGTTTGTATGTCTATTTGTGTGTCTGTCTTTCTGTGCCAGAAGTCATCAGTCTGATGTTTCTCTCACCCACTCCTGTGACGTATTATACGTTAAGAGTTCACTCTGGCAATGATGCCTAGTGATTGCCAGTGCTAACGTTTAAACTGAACTTTACCCTGTGGTTACCCTGTGGAGAGCGATCTGGGAATGGCTGGGGTTAAACAGGAGATTAGCACGTCTTATTCTGCTATTGGCATGTGTGAATGGGTGTAACACCTGAGTATTCATGTGATGGATGATTACGGAAGCCATCATTGCCCAGGAAGTGGAATGAGAACTGAGTCCATCTATGCACTGCCAGCTTAGATGGAGATGTTTATCAAAAAAAGTACTTACCACAAGTTAAAAAAGTATGAGGTGGTTGGAGTGAGGAAGGAGGGGAGAGGGGTATGGGGTTCATGAGGAAGAGTGACTTGAGGGTACGGTGTAACTGCACACCATATTTTAAACATCTACTCTGGTTAGATAACTGGGAACAGATAAGCCAAAGCAGTGAATGGGGACGACCCACTACTAGTATTAATTCCCAACAGAAATAGCAAGCTCTTGCAGCTAAACTTTTTTAATTTCGTTTAACTCATATTTATGAGGTTTGGGTTAGTACCTGTGGCATACTTTTGTACTAATACAACACATTTACCGCACACATGTCAAGTAGTGAGAACTCAAAACTGTCAGTGCAGAGCCAGTACTGGATATCAAGAAGAAAACATTCCATAGCGGGCCGTCTCGGCATTGTTGTACGAACAAGGAAAAAAAATTACATATTAATTCCCAATGAAGCAAAACCTTGGGATGGGAATGAAGAAAAAAAGAGACAAATGACATAATTACGCACCAAACTCGAAAACTGCAATGTATTCAACACACATATTACACGGTTTTGAAGATACCAAGATGGGATTGAACTCAACACAGTGCATATCTAGAATCTGGTTTTGAACGAAATATCCATCATTAGCGAAAAAGATAAGACTGAATAGTAGAATGGATAATATGTTTGTTATGTAACTTATACAATGTATCAGAATCACATTCATGAAGACTAGAATGAGTTGGGGATGAGAAAAACAATGAGAATTAAAAACATTGCAGGTAAAAATGTACAATTGAAATAGCAGTCGTAGACTCGATAGGCTCACAAATGTAAATTGCAACACAGGAAGATCGATTATATTTTGCTCGTTTAACTCATTTGAGCCAAGTGTAGCACATATAGTGAGGACAGGAATAAAACCAACGCACTCTTTTATGCAACTCAGCAAACTAGATTTGCACCTGCACACAGTTATTACGATAGCTTACTTACCTTCACACACACCTGCCCACCATGCACACGCAGGTGAGCTCTGAAGGAAACAGAATATATGCGTCGGCGGTACAAATATGTTTAGCTCGCGGGTTTCCAATTTCATTGAATTGAAGGGTGCAGTTTTCTTAATATTAAAGGGTCAGTTTCACCAGTTCCGGACCTGAGCGTTTGCCTTGATATTGAAATTTCTCGTTAAAAAAAAAAAAACGAAATCAGAAAACAATTTGATTTTTTTCTTAATGAATACGTGTATTTTTTTTCTTTTTGTGCTATTTTGGACTAAACAACTTTAGAATAACTAATTGTCACCTTGGTAAATGTTCTTAGACTGGAGGACAAACCTAGGAAATAAGATGACATCACCCTTTATCAAAGTTAGCTCCTTATTCCTTACAGATATATCTGTTTCTTTTAAGACTTGAACGCATCCAGTTCTTTACTATATTTTGTAATGGCCTAATACCACCCCCCCCCCTCCCCCCCCCCTCCCCGGCCCCTACTTTTTTGTTTTGTTTTAGTAAAATTACTGCACAAAACTAACATTATTTCCAAAACTGTGTGCTAGATAAAAACAGTTGTGCATTCTCGATACGGTCGAAATTGTTCTGTAGTAAAGCCAAAGACGCTTCAATAACACTTTTGAAAACCATCGTGCTGCGAACTTCAGAATTAAACAAACAACATGCCTTGAATTGACCAGAGTGACATGCCAGATTTAGGATAACAGCTTTCATTTCTTTCACACGAAATCCTCGACATAATATAATCTTCGACATATAACTGAAGCCTTTAAGCCAGCTGAGGTCAAATGTTGTATGGTATTAGAGTTCTATCTAGCATTTTGATTTGGGATAACCAATGGAAGCATCAAGTGTATTTGGTTTAGATAGCAACGGCACAAAGAAGTGTATTATTCCGGGCTTGTATAGTACCAATGTTTGTCTAAGATAAAGCATAAGAGTATACTGAGCCCAGAAAACGATATGAAAACCAACTGCTAGCGTCCTTTGACACAACCCTGTGTTCATCGCTTTCGGCAAACTATGATGATTTCCCGACTTAGCCAAAAGCAACTTTAAGCATAAAAAGTAATTAAAACACAAGCCATCGTATAACTTCATTCCCCATAAAACAAAAGAAAACCAACAAAGTGTATGTCAAAAGAGAGATCAAGACAAAATCGTGATTTTTTTTTTCAAGACAACATTTTCACAGACAAAGACGTTTGGTTAAAACAGTTTAGAACTAAGACGAGGATTGTAACTTTAACACTCTTTGCGAAAACGACTCTTTCGCCATATTTTAACTGAAGAGTGGAACAGTGAAAGGCACTAAGTCACCCGATTCAAAATACTGAGAAAATGGAGATTTTACTATTATTATTATTGTTGTACTTCATGGTCTATATAATGGCATTGATCATACTAGATTTTGGACATTTTGGAACTGAAGGCCCCAGAAAGAAAAGTGCTCAAGTCCCTTTTGAGTAAATTTATCTCGTAAGAAGAAACTTTTTTTTTTTTTTTGTCTCCTGAAGTCAATATATGTCTAGTTACTCTAGTTTTCACATTTTATAATGTTTGGATGTTTGTATTTTAAATTTGGACTGTTAATCTCTCAATGATTTTTTTTTTCTTTTCTTTCCTTTGTTTTTTCCAGTTCGGAGTTTTTTCGATCAGAATGCGCGAAAGAAATGTGACTTAGGTCCTTGTTGTTCAAGGGACTTCAGTCTGTATTAATATTAGTTTTTTGTGTGGAATAAAGAAGGAATCTACACTCCAAAACTAAATTGTGGAGATGGAAAGGAGTTTCACATTAAAAGAAACAGAGGGGAAAATGACTTTGGAAGTAGGATTGTGCATTACCATTCCTTAATTATTTCTTTCATCCATTTAAATATGACTTTTTCACATTTTAAACAGTCCATCTCTTGCATCGTGTAAACTGCTTTACGTTTACTCTGTGTCCAACGACATATCACGAGACAAAATCACAATTTTCCCGAAACAGACGTTTTCAGGGAAAAGGACTTTTTGTCAAAATCTCATACGTTAGTGTTGTGATTTCTTTGTAGAAACTATGAGACTTCTCTTTGTGAGCGGGCTGTTTTCACGCCAGAGAAGACGTTACTGACGTACGATGTGTGGCCTATCTCTGATAGAGAGGCTGTTTTGGGAAGGGAACAGAGGGATGGACGGGGGAGGGATTTGTACAATCAGAACAGTCAAGATAAGCACGACAGTGTGTTTGCGTGTTTGTTTACTCACCCAGAGGGCACCGGGATCGTCAGACACGTATACCCTTATCTACCCGGACCTGGCATCTGTACGGGGCTCTGTAGTACACGTTTCTCGCCATCCTCTCTTCCTCTCGTACTCTCTCATTTTTCTCCTTGCGATTACTTCTCTTTCTTTATTTCTCTCCCCCCCCCCCCCTACCTCTCTCGCTCTCTCTCTGCCTCTTTCTGTTTCTCACCTCTCTCTATTCCCTCTCTCTTTTTCTTTTTCAGCCTTTCTCTTTCTTATGGTCTCTTCAATCTCTCTTACTCTCTCTGTCCTCTTTCTTTCTCTAACTCTCATGGTCTCACTCACCTCATGTGATTCATCCTCTGTTTTCTTGCTCTGTTTTTCTTTCTTCTTTCTCATTCTACTTCCTTCTTTCTCTTTTTACCAACTTTATTTTCACTCTACTCTGTTCATCTTTCTCACCTCTAACCTCCACCCTTCTTCACCCTTTCCTTCCCATCTCTTAACCGGCCGGTCTCATCAGTTCTAAGGAAAACATTGAAAGAACCCCGGATTTCGTTTTCTTTTCTCCCAAAACCAAACAACTATAAGCTGATGACCTGAAGATGGCGTGTAGGGATGGAGGAAAGGGGAGGAGCCGGGGGCGGGGGGAGGAAAGGGGAGGTTAGATGAGAAATATAATTAGATGAGAAATATAACTCCAGTACACACACACACATAAGGGACACACACGAACACACACACACACATGCACATAGTCATACACACGAATGCTCACTCATACACACATACACACAAACAATACAATATGCCCACACACACACACACACACACACACACAAGAAACAGAACAGGACCAAAGGAAAAACAATGTTTATTAGATGAATCGCTGGTAAGGCATACCGATAAATGGCCGTTGTGTTGATATCTCGCCAAACAGACTGGAGTTCACTCATGCCGTGCCGTGATCTCATCCACGGGCCACGTAACAGCAGGTAACAGGTTCAGCACAGATCTGAGTGAACCCGGGGTCCAACAGGCAACACATCTAGTCTATCTGTGGATCATACAGTTGTTGTGCAACAAAGTTTCTCTCTTTTTTTTTGAAATGTAAATTCTATTGTTGGTGCTGATGCTGTTGTTATTGTAGTTATTGTTGTTGTTGTTGTTGATGATGATGATGATGTTATTATTATGGTTGTTGTTGATGTTGTTACCATTATTGTTATTATTATTGTTGTTGTTGCTGTTGCTGCTGATGTTGTTGTTGTTGATATCATTACCGACATTGTTGTTGTTACTCAAGTTGTTGCTACTGCTACTAATGTTGTTACTTCCGCCCTGTGGAATATGTGACTGTCAAATTGGTTGTGTGATTTCTGTCGCTGATTTTTTCTATACATTTGCCAAATTTAACATTCCTGCCATTTTCTTCAGTACAAGTGTAATATTTGCAACGGCGATTAATTTCATAGGAAAATACAAAGAAACAACAAATACGCTAAAATATTGTATTTTTCTTAATTCATCATGAGCTCTGAGTTTTCAGTTTGTGGTCAATGCAATATTACGCAAAAAATGTAAGGACGGCTAAATTTTGAACCTTTCTCTGATGTTTATTTCTTCAGTAGGCTACTTTATCGTCCTTATTATTAGTACAACGAGTACTTTAGATCTACTATAAAGCTGTGAAAAGTAAAGAGGCAACCTTGCATATAAGATAGCTCTGACTGTGGTTCAATACTAGCCCTCTCTCAGTCTCCCCCCTCCCCCCCCCCTCCCCCGGCCCCAAAAAAGAACAGAAAAAAGCTCATCCGCAAACTGTGTGATTGTCTCAAGAAATAGCCAAGCGTAACGCGGGATATACTACCGTCCTCCGAAATTGCTCCATTGTTTCTACTGAGTTTTTACAATAGGCCGGCTGGTGGTGACACTGATTTAGTAAGGCAAGCTTGGCTATAACACGGGGCCTAATGAGAAATACTTTTTTTTATCCTTTACCTTAATGAACCTGTCGTCACTGGCACGATATATAACTTGGGCCAGACTTAATTTTAAAAAAAAAAGTAAAAAAAGGCTATTAAGTGGCGGACCATAGATAATAAGTTTCAGCTCTATGTTTTCAAGGTAACATAATTTTATTTTTGCCAAGTGTGCAGGTATCGTATAATCAATGTGATTGTGCATTCAGTGTTACAGAATAGTACTGTAATTATGACGCTCATAAACAGAAATGATGCTTCAGTTATTCTTCACCGAAATTGTCACGAACTGACAGTTGAAAGAAAAAAACAAAGAAAAAAGAGGGAGAGACAGTCAAGAGAGAGAACGAGAGAAAGGAGAGAGAGCGAGAAAGAGAGAGAGGGGGGAAGGAAGAGAAGGGGCGGGGGGAGAAATGACGGATGATTGTGCCAAATATCATTACATCCTGATGGAGCCCAGTGCCAATCTGGTTTTCCTCACCAGAAAAAAAAGGAATTGTTTAATTTTGAAACCAGGTCACCTCCTTTTAGTACAGAAAACAATCTAACATGTGGGACAAATGGCACAGACAGAATTGGTTTGGTACAATATTGAGAGAATAGCATCGGTGGAGTTTGCGTTTTTTACTCTGAGATCTTTACTGCATTATCAGTACTACCCAGAGTACAGAATTCAAGATCAATCTCTGTTAGAAATAAGAGACCCCTTCTCTAGCTGTCTAGGAAGGGCTGCACTGGGCTGAACATTGCACAGTCTTTGGAAAGGTATACTTGCCAATGGCCTGAGCATATAGTTTTTCAAAAATCGCAAATACTGAGAAGCTCAGGGGCAGATCTCCTTACTTAAGATACAGCAGGTAAGCACAGCTTCACTCTGAAATTGAAAGAAAAGAGATTTTTTTTCCTCTACCGTGTGTCGGGAATTTGGGTTTCAGATGTTTCACTTAAAAGGAAAATGTCCAAATTTCTTAGGTCTAAGAGTATAAGTTTCTTTTTCTTTTCCCGTTCCATGATTTTATCATGGCTTGCATTTTCAGCCCAACTTGACAGGTAATCTGATAAATCGCCAAGCTTCAATGATAGAGTGTAATATATGTGGTTTCTTTTATAGGAAGACAGTTTTGCTAAACTCGCTGACTAAAACTTGAATCATCTAGTCTGGTTTATCGCTCAGTGACAGTGATCACTAGTTTTCATCTCTGTTTTCGAATATCATGAACAGAAGTCATTGTCTCACAGTTTCCCTCAAATGGATAATCAAAAGCCAAAGAAAAAAAATCATCATTCAAACCAATCACATGTCATGCTCAAACATCATCTTACAAGTCAAGTGAACTGTAGACTAAAAGGGGACAAGAGGGAGAGGGGTGGGAGAGAACTGAATCCATCCATAATGGTCAAGGAACCTCTGATTTTCTCCCCAGTAATGTATTTTGTGCTGGCACTTGAGCGCCCGTTCTGTGTGCTCACTCTGACGTTATTAGGCCGATTTCTCCCGGCAGATTTGCACTCGCTGGACCCCTTGGCCATTTCTCACAGCTGACCTGTCCATTTACTCCAAACCGAATCTTATTACATACGGATAGTTTCACTCTTAAATCTCCGCCATCTGGATGGGAATCAAATCTTCTTCCTCTTTCTCGTTGCAGATACATAAAGCAATGTAAACAATCAAATCAGAAATCAGGAATTACAAGAAATAATACAGTTAGTATGAACAGAAACCATTGCACAGGTGAACATCGAACATAGGCCCAGTCATATGTGGAGCCCACTAAAAGTGTGTCGTTAAAAGTCATTTTATAAAATCATTTTCCATTTCCGGTTGAATCGTTTCCTATACCTTATAATGTCATGCTACATCCATAATGGATACATGCGAAATTACAGGTCTCTCTACGTGACCACCATGAAAACTATGTTATATTTGTTAATACCTCTTTTTGTTCAATATCTATTATGCATTTGTTTTCAGTTATTCTGAAAAAAAGCCTACAATGACTTTCACTCAATCACTTTATCATTTCTATAGAACTTGCCTGCTACAAAACCCGAATAAAGAAAATCAGAAGGATGCCTAAAAATTATTAGCCCTGATCTGCTTCGTTTTGGAAAAAAAAAAAAAAAAAGAAGATTTTGGAAGCGGAGGGTGGGGGAGGGAAGTGAGGACTGGCCCTTTGCTAAATTGGAACGATCTACCTGAGACAGAAAGTGAACATAGGATGCTCTCCCAAGTCCATTACCCATCATTCTTTTGCGACCCGTGCGATGTCTCTCTCGTATTCCACCCCGGGCACTACTTATAATGCTCGGCTGCGCAAAGGTGTATGTTTAATAAGATCAAGATCTCCTGCGCATTTTTCTTTTGGCTGTCCCTTGTCCAGTTAACAAGCTCCAAACAGACAGATAGGGCCATGGGGAGGCAACCGAAGCGGACGGACCTGTCGACTAACGAGAGCGAACATTCGCATCCTCTCTTTACGCAGCGGCTGATAAAAATTCCCCTCCTGCACTTTGTCGCACTTTGTTAGCCCCACTGTCTTCCACGCTCTGACAAACTGATGGATGGCACAGAAACGGAAGCTGGAAATTTTCTCAGGTAATGAGTCCTTTGCTGCAGGACAAACGAGGTAATATTAGAATGGCAAGAAATAAGTGTTAATTTTTTGTGTGTTTTTCTTCATTTTTTTTTTCTGTCCTAGGAGGGCCCACACTGAGACATGTTCTTCACGACAAAATCATTTTGTTGTAGACTAGATCACCAATATTATTTTTATCAAACATCAGTCCAAACTTAAAGTTGTGGTTAAAACTGATTCGAAAGATATTGAATCTTATCGACGTTCTTCGAAACAGAGGATGAAGTTTAGCATCTTTAGAAACCAATTGGTTAATTACGGTTGTTGTTGTTGTTGTTGTTGTTTTATCTCTCTTGAGATAAGATGGGAATCACAAGGTTGGACATTTCACTGCCATAAAAATAAAAATGTTAATTTTTCGAAAAAAGATATTTGAAGTTCGTCTCTGGAATACTTGGCAATTCTGAAAGAACGCAAGGACGCTTTATAGAATGCAACTGTTACACGAAACCTTTGTTTTGACGACACCGGAATGTGCAGGCAGGCGTTCATAGTGATATCATTAGATGTTCTGGTAAACGGTGATTAACAAATTTATAACTCAGGTATACAAATAAATAAATACATAAAACGCCAGTCTTTGGTCACAAATTTGAAATCCTACCCCATTAGTCAAATTCCTAACACTCGTTCTGTTCGGGTAGGCAAAAAAAGATCGCAATTTTGTAAAGATCCTCTCAAAGCTATCTGGCTCTGATCTCGGCAAAGAAGATGATTGTGAGTTACCGCCCCTACCATTTGTGACCTTGCCCTGGGTTGTAAAAGCCCGACTGAGGTCACGACCTCCCTGAAAACCAAAATGGAGGATCTTCGAATTCCCAAACACTCGAAACCTTCAGCGCCTCTAAGTATAAAATTGGGGCTTTCAAAAAAAATATTTGCACCCATTTTAGTTGCGGGTTGTAAGGTCGTGTAAGGCTTCCTTTGGCCCTGTAATTGTCTCTTCATGCTGACAGGAGAGAGAGGATTTGGTCTGTGTGAGATGCCCATTTAACCGGTCCCCGGTTGTCTGGTCAGTTTAGTGCTAACCGTTTATGATGGAGACAAAGGGCTTGGAGGAAGGGAGAGGAAGGAGGAAGGGGAGGGTGGAGGGGAGGGTAGCTGGAGTTACCGTTGTCGCCTTATGTGATATTTGTATAGAAAAGCAATGGCTTTGTGTGTAATAGTGTAAGCATTTGAGTGGTATTCTTTTTTGTGTGCAAGTCTTTTTTCTTCTATCTCAAGCTTTCTGTCTCTCTCTCTCTTTCTCTCTCTTTCTCTTTCTCTCTCTCTCTCTCTCTCTCTCTCTCTCCCGCTCTTTTTTTTTTCGCCATTACATCAATATGACAAAGCAATCGAAGGAAATGGAATTCATTAAAAAAACAAAACAAAAAAAAAAACGATCACTTCTCACTGATTTCGTTTCAGTCTCTATCTTTCTCAGACTACCCTAAGATAATAAATCAGAAGCGCTGTAATGCTACAAATCATCCACAGCACAGACAACCAAGACACGCTGCCAAACAGTAACAATGTTCGATGTTCATTTTGACAAACTTATAACCTGAAGTGTTGGTATGTATCATCAGATGCCCTGTCGGTTGTCAACAGTGAAAATATCTGGCCCACTGTGCTGTAACTGTTGTGAAATATTTTCTGTTTTATATGAGCTTTCCTTGGTGAATAAGTGGTGAAGTTTGTTCCATAAAATTCTCAGAGGACAAAAATGAAACTGAGTGTAGCTTTGGGCCGGATTTACATTACCTGTGCATGTTGTGAGCAAGACACAATTGTCCTGGGTATAATGAAGAAAAGGCTATAATTATTTATGTTCACTTTCTGAGAACACCTGCAGTTTTATCCGGGAAAAGATAATAACAGAGGTTTATGACGATGGTTATATGGATTTGTTGAGAGATATGATTGTCTGGCTTAGATATAACAGCATTTGTGTCAGTCATCGTGAGATGTGTATGACTGAGCATGGAGACAGGACTGGGAGTTTCTTTCAGCGGATGTCTATACACGCCTGGGTGAGTCGCTTTGCGTCACCGACTTGGCGCAGGACGCATCATGGCAGATCGCTTTCCAAGACGATCATCGCTTGTGTAGGAAAAATTAGTATTCGTTCTCACCAGGTAGATACATCCATAGATAATCTAAAGTCTCCTTCAGTTGTATAAGTCCATTGTGTATGCATAATATTAGCGTGGAGAGTGTCATGTTTTTTTTCACCAATTCAACAAATTCCTTGACTGTTACAAGAGCAACCAAAAGCCGACATTGAAGTGATGGGTGTCTTAGTGATCAGTGTAGTCTAGCCTCACTGACTCTGCTCAGAATGTTACATAATACATTTGCTAGCTGAAATCCAAGACGCAGCATAATTTTTTTTCCCATTAAAAAAAAAAAAATCAGCTGAAGCTGAAGAGGTGAATGCCAGCGATGTGTATATTCCAGCCGAACCAGTTTGGCTGAGACATTCACCTCGTAACTAAATCCAAGAGGAGGCATGAAAGAACAGAATAAAAAAAAATTTAAAAAGCAAGTTAAGCACTATGGATCTGCTGGCTTCATTGCATAGATCGGCGAGATTTAGCGCATGCAGTTTCAAGCGAAAAGATATTGAAGATGTGGTTGACGTATCTAAACTTGAATACAGTCGTATGTCTATTTTATTAAGATAGCTAACCAGAATAAGCTACTTTATAATAAATTATGATACACCACAAATCTAGATTTTTACGCTTGGATGATTGTAGGAAACCTATTTCTTGGTTCTTTGTTGTTTTTGTTTGTTTGTTTGTTTGTTTGTTTCTTTATAAGGAAAAAGAGTGTATCTCTTGATAACTGTATGAGTCATAGGGTTTATTTAAAATAGATAGGTCTATTCATGAAAACCTATCAAAATTCCTTCCCTCACTACAAGAATTGAATAAATAAGATGAGTAAACCTGACTTTGAGTGTCACACTTATCTTCTATGACAATACACAAACAGACTGACAAACCAGAAAGGAAAATTCATACAACCAAACGCTAAGCTTGCTTGAGTTGCTCATCGGTCTGTTTGATCATTTGCAACCGACGACAGAAACAGCAAACCGTCACCCTAGAGGTTAGATCTGTTCACGCTAAAAGTTGATCAATAGACGTGTTTCACTATCTGCCTTCTTTAGTCTAGATTTAAATACCCGTTCAAGTTACGATCTGTAATGAACTAATAAAAATTAATGTAGTTGTAAACAATCAGGGCAATTTGAATTATTTATTATTATCATTATTTTGAATACCATACGCTCTATGTAAGCTGCGCTGCAAATACACATTACAAGCAAAACTACTTGAAAAACGAACACCAAGCTCATTATGGAACCGATTAACATCAACTGCCCCATTAATAAACCTCAAGAATGGATTTATAAGGTGTATAAAATTCAGATGTTAAGTTGGCTGGCTTATTATGACTTTAGGGACCAGACTCCATAGTGTTTTGACCTGTGTTTAAGTTTAACTTCATGTTTGGCACATATGTATGCTTTCTGGCCACCGTCTGACTTTGGTTGTCAAAATATCCGGTAAAGTTTTGCAGATTTTAATAAGTATCTCTTGACCGAGTTAGACACGGTATGTCCCCAAGAGTCAGCCATGCCCTAGATACAGAACTATTTGCAAAGATAGATTCATGGCGACTACCAGAGCGATGTTTAATAGTTTGGCCTAGGATTTAACGGTGCATCAGCATCACCACGGCCATATTGTGCTTGTTAAATATGAAGATCCAGTAGGAGTTGTACTTCCTATGCAGAGAGCTGGTATTCTGTACTCTTTCATACGTAAAGTGAAATTATTTGGCGAACGTCTCATCTTAATCTTACTGTTCTAGCCTATCATATCAGAATTCAGCCTACCCTGTCCTATCCTTATCTTTCTCATCCTGTCCTTTTCTATCTTGTCTTATAGTATCCTATCCAATCCTATTCTATCCTTTCCTATCCTATCCTTTCCTATCCTATCCTATCCTATCCT
>JBCEWB010094663.1:0-12336 GCA_039654565.1 Peronia peronii
ATAGATAGAGATAGATAGATAGATAGATAGATAGATAGATAGATAGATAGATAGATAGATAGATAGATAGATAGATAATGGATGGATTGATGGATGGATGGATGGGTGGGTGGATTGATGGATGGCTGAATGAATGGATAGATGAATAGACAGAGCGAGACAACTGCTTAAATCGAAAGGGCACACAGTTATTCCCTATTTTAGAACCCTTGATCTATGGAAACAAGAGCTACGCCAGCCACGCTTAATCGTAATTCGATAATGCAGTAGTAGTTTGCTCTCCTTCTTTCTTCTGTGTCACGTCTCCCATTTTCCCAGACTACACACTCACGCAATCATGGAGACACACATACGCACTGACTTCCTTCACAAGTGGCGTACAACAACAGGCCAATCGATGGCTGCAGTGCACGGAACATAATGGCAGGACAGTCGTCAGTATCTCGGTGAGAGGTCGGGGCAGAAGACAGGAGAGAACATGGAGGGGAAGGAGGGGGAGTTAAAAAAAAAGGGGGGGGGGGCAGAGAGGGAGGGGAAGCAAGTCCTGAGAGTGATTTTTTTTAATGATTGAACTATGGACTTTTTAAGCTTCAAATTCAGATTCAACATGCTCAAATTAGAGGAAAAATTGGGGAAAAAAATTGTTCTCTATCCGGTTGCCATGACAACACCGCCATCTTGGATTTTGTGTCTTGAAAATTAGCTACTTTCAAAAGCTTAAGGCTCCTAGAGTCTTCATTATAATCGTTTGGGATTTGGCACAGTGATAAAATAGCTCTAAACAAAAAATTATATGCATTTTAATTTTTTTCTTTTGGTTATGTGCCATATTCTATTTGTCATAAACTTTTGAGAAATGCGGGTTAAGCGATCTGCAAATTTTCGAATTTCTGCCAAAAATCCAATTTTCCTTCCAAAACATGAATAAAATTTAGAAAAAAGGATCCATATTATTGAAACACATGCTATGAAGAATATATATTCAGAATTTAAAGTTCATTGGTTGAGAAATAAAAAAGCCTTAGGGAAAAGAAAAAACCCACAAAAAAAAAAAAAACACACATTTTGAGAAAATCTTAACTGAATTTTCATAATCCTTTTTGACAGTCTCTGGTGGTGCTATGTTGGTGCCATTTTGGAGCATAAAGTTTTTTTTCTCTGGCTCCAACCGGTCATATTAGAAGAGGCCAAAGTGTCTAAAAATAGCAAAAACCCAATCTTGACATTTTGATCAGGACCCACCCCTCTTCCCTTAGACAGCTCACTAATTCATAGTGAAAATAGTAGTGGTTCTTTCCAGCTAGTTGTAATTCAACTTTAGAGCTACCCAAAAAGGTGTGCATTTCACTGTAAGAAATTTCAAAGAAGCTGTCATGTTATTGAACGTAGATTTGAATCCAATCTTCTCATAAATTAATCTATAATCAAACTGGCTAGCGCATCCTCAGACTGACAGCCTATCTTTGTCAATGCAGCAAATCCATCTTATATGTTTTCTCTACCTTTCAAGCTCACTCTTTCCGCAACTTTGTATGCCTAGGCAAAGTGTATTTCACATCTGCAGATGAATTTCCAAAGGAAAACGCCCACGCTGTCACTGAGCCAGATAAACCCTTCGTCTTTCCAAATCATTGCCGGTCTGTCAGTACGTTTGTTGTATATGTACTGCGGTAGAGAGACAGCTGGGGCAAAGGGTAACACAAAAACACTTTTCCTTGATTCAAAAAGCACTGAAATTATTAAACATCAAGTCGCATGTTCTGCCCCTGAGTACCAGATTGGTTTGTATATGGTTTAAATACATGCTCATCGTGGTCGCTGAGATTTGGGACAATTATTTTACGTTTTATAAAAATATTATTATTACATACTTGTAGGGTACTTATGACATGGCATCCTAACTCTTTATCTATTACCGTCCTTTTCACAGGTCAGTGCTGTTACTCCATTTTTTCTTTCTCCTCATCCTGTGCACAATCCTGACGAGGATGAAGAGAGGCTTAATACCCTTGTTATGTGACACTTGTTAGAGTCTCTCGTCTTTTACTGTTGAATCAGGTTCTTCTAAATGATCCATGATTTTGGTTGTGTAATTCAATAATGCAAATCCTAATTTGTGATGCTGTCTCGGGTAAATACTCCGGTGGATGGAAGTTTGGTAAGAAGGTGGACAGAACGAAAAATTCAAACGGCACCTTTGATTTTCACGGTTAAGAAAACAAGCAAAAAAAGAAAGAAAACAAAAGAAAACAAAACAAAAACAAAAAACTATCTACTAACAATGGGTTCCTATTCCTACGAAAAACTAAAAATAATTATTGAAGTACCGTTTCAACTGGACCATCGTTTATTCACTTTTTAGTCCGGAATTTATCCCAGAGGAAATGAAATGCCTTATTTATTGTTATTTTGATACTGAAAGAATGACATTTATATATATATATAAATATATATGGCAATCAGAGCGATCGCCCCTGCACAAGTAGCAGTGTGTGGGGAGATTTCTGGTGGGTCTCAACCGTGTATCAATGGAATAAGTAGGAATAAGCAATCTATGTAAGGAACATATCTCTCTCGGCACGCTCTTTCAGCCATTGCTCACCGGACTGAATTGTCCTTTTCTGCTAGCAATCGATTGAATAGTTTTGGATGGCCACGTAAACGGTTTGCTATCAAAATATGAAAGTGGAAAGTAAAACTCAGATCAAACAAAATGATTTACAGACAAGTCAGGGTTAAATGGTACAACTAATTGTCCAAGCAGTCTGCCATGGAAGAACAGATAATATATTGAATTTTACATGCGGTATATAGATAGAAACGGTGTACAGACATTTGCTCGATCAATTATTATTTGTGTACCTTTTGTGGTGGTGATGATGGCGGTACCCAAATACGAGTCAAAGGGCAATAATTGGATGTTTTTGTTTTTGATGAAAAGAAAGACAAACCATACGTGTTGCTTCCCCTGTCATAGAGACCAGCATTGTCTAGTACTTCGAACGATATATAAAAACTGTTTAATCAGAGAACTCTTCTTTGTTAGGTTATCACTATTTAAGCAGACAGGTAAAGAAGTCATCCATATGAAACAGTAATCGTTCTATCATTCTTACAATGAATAAAACACTAGATAGAATTAGTCAACACGAGTGCATTTCACTGCCCATGTTTTGAATGTCACCGTTATTTGCACACAATTTTGACTCTGATCATCTCACTTATCATCGCATATTTACACTGATACTCTATCATCACAAGCTTTTATAGCCTCTGCAATCTCTTGCATCCTTTGACTTGAAAATGCATGTACATTTTTCCCCTGTAACGTTTGAAAAGTCAGTGATATCAATGGCAATATCTATGTTGTAAAAATGTTTTTATTATTTTTTTTAACAGACTTCCGAAGTAAACATGTCCCAACCAACTACTTCTCTTTGAAAGCTGACCTCCACTTTTCAGTCTTTTCCAGAAACGCAGTTATGGACATGCGGATGTGTTCTGAATCTCCCACGGATCACGTAATAGAAGTGAACCACTCGTTTCTTTAACTTTGTGCGTTGTCATAATAAATATGAAGGAAGGCACCTGACTTCTTTGTTTACATTGCGGAAAACGCTGTGCTGTAAACTATAATTCTAAGACGTCAAGGTTCTTTACTGTAATTTTAATTATTGCAGCAATTATTGGGAGATTGTTGTGACCAACCCTATTACTTCCCTTTGCCAAACAAAAGAGGTGTTGAGCAAACTGTGTAAAATGGAAACAAAATCTCTTTACTTAATGTCATTTGAAAGGTTGATCACAACAATAACAACAACAACAACAAAATTAAATTTAAAAAATTGATAAAATTATGACACTAAAAAGAAAGCATTACCTTTACACCATTTGTTGTTGTTTTGTTTGAATTTTTTTTATGGCGTATGTTTGAAGCAAAGGATCCAAAAGTGATTTTTTTCCTCTTTACACTGCTTGCTCAACACCGTTTTTGTCAAGGCTGAACACAACAATCTTCCACTGAGGACAAGGAGAAACAAGAAGCAACTTCCCATGCATTTTAATTATAAAGATTCGATCTGTTGTTCATTGCCACAATTTGAAATCAGCTACGGTATGGCCAAGCTTCTCACTACATGGAGACTGAAAACACTCCATTGTTAAAGTACAGCTGCGTTGGACATGTGTAATTTTGATCTGTGAGTATTTACAATGCTTCGCTTTGTCAATGCCATCTTTGAGATGTTGTTATATGATGGCAATAATCTGACTTTGGCAATGCTGTATAATTATTAAAGTAAGTACAAGTATACTACTCGCATAAGGAGAAAAGAAAGAAAAATCAAGAATAGAAAAGAAAGAGTCTGGACGAAGAGTACAGAGACTGAGCAAAAGAATATTACACTGAACAGTCTAGATATATCCCCATAAAGACATGCGGTAATATTGAATGAGCGTAATGTGTTAGCGTGCTGTAAATGACAGGTAATTTTATTATGAATAATGAAAAACCCGTTTGATGAAAGGTCAAAGTACTGGAGAAAGGGGAGGGATGAAAGAGAGGGAAGTGATAGGGACAAGGAAGGGAGATGGGGGGAGGGGGGGGGGGGGAGGAGGGAATAATATTTAAAATATATATACAAAATGAGAATGCCCGTGATATGAAATGTTGGTATGTTTCATAATAGTAATATGTGACTTCGAAAATGCCACCAAAACCATTGCCCATGTATTCAAACTTGGATTGAAAGACATTAATTACTTGTTGACTCTGCAGCGCTACCGCTGTAAACACTCCAAAACTTCGGCAAAAGTAATATTTTTTGTTCCTCCATGAGAGAAATTTGAAAAATTATCCATAATATATTTTCCCCCCAAATATATCTAATTTAGGAAGGTTGAACAATTTCAAAGTTATACAAAGTTGGTTTGTATTTTTCCGTAGGAGATTTTTCAGAATTAACCGAGCCAGTTGATTCTCACTTTATATTAATAATGCAGACATAAATGTCGCCCTCAGATCACGCTGCATAAGTAATTAGATTGATCGGGAGCCATTCTTATTACAGGCTAGTGTTACCAGCTCTAATAACATAAAATGCGTTATGCATGACATGTAAGCATTTAATTTTTTTTCGTTCATACATTTATGTTCAGAGAGACCAGTACAGCTACCACCATTTTGTATCTGTGCACTTGCGACTTGTACTCTTGTTACTGTTGTGATTTTTGCTCTTAATTTGGCTAGGTAAACTTGTCACTGATTTTGTTTATTTGCGTGTTTGTATGTCTGTGATTTGTTCTTTCCCTTCCTTTCCTTTTTTTAAATTTTTTCAGTCGGTGTCCTTTCCAAAATGAAATCAATATGCTGCTATTGTTGTTCCTCGATTTCAGGGCTATGTGTCATTAACTTGGTAAACTTTTGAACATTCATCGCAGCTCTACATCCAGGAAAGCACTTTCAGTTTCATCCTTCGTGGGTTCCTCCTCAAGCTTGCAGTGTATTGGGTAATTATCATCTTAAACTCACAATTTTTGTTTCATGTCTTTTTTTGTCTTTTTTTTTTTTAGATCAGGGAAGCACATGCTCTGAATAACCCTATGTCAGACATGGATTGCACATGGGGTTAAAATCTTCTTGAAAATCACGATTTTTGCTCCATTATATTTCTGATGTTTAATTTGATTTGTCTTAAATTTACCCCCAGAAAAACATTAATTCAGATTTACGCCCTACTTCAAGTCTGCATTGTGTCTGATGTTATTGTCCTCTTAGAGCTCATGATGTGGCTTCAAACATTGGTTTGTTTATTTGTTTGTTTGTTTGTTTTATATTTCCTACTGTCTGAGAACACCAGAGATGCACATTCACCGGTAACGCTCTAAGCGAGCTCTAAATCTAATAATTTTTCTCAGTTTTAGAATCGGTGCACAATAATTCATGAAGTAAGAAATGCGTGTTTAGATTATTGCATGCAAAATAATAAATTATACTATATCTCATGCCATGACGAAACAGTCAGCCAGACTTTCACAGTGATATGTTTAACTGACTTGACTTCCAGGATGTCTTTTCCAGATATATTTGAGCCAATGGAAGAATCTGCTATCTTACAACTATATAAGCCCAAAGAATGCTGGCTTTGAAACTTCTTAATTGTAACAATTCATTATTTATTTGTTGCTTTTCAAATGTCAGTTATTAGGGTTTAAGTGATTTTGTTTTATTTTGCAGGGGATTGAACTTGTTTCTAAATCTCCACGTGGGCTGATTTTTTTCACAGATAGGATTAAGAATAAGGGACAACATTAGGTCTTTTCAATAATCATTTAATTTTTAATTTGTTTATTTTTGTTTTTGCCTCCCTCGGACTGCTATTGTTATAGCAATTATTAGTTGCATAGTAAAGATGCATATTGGACTAATTATTGACAGTGCACTGTGCTCCATGATTTATGCAAAGAAGTCCAATACCTCTACCGTATGACAGCGCATAATGTTAAATAAATCCAAACATTTGCTGCTATCACAATAATATTGTATGTCATAGACCTCTGTGAGGTTAAGAACAAGTAAGGCATGCAATGTTTTATTTCTTGACTGCCGTGACTAAATTTTCTGAGAGAAAAACAAACTGTTTTCAAATGTACTCTTTTTGAGCGAAAACAATAATGACATCTTGGCTTTCATTGGCTGGATGGAAGATCCTAGGGTGAAAAGTCCGTTTTGAGAGAGAGTATCTCGAAAAAAAAAAACCAAAATCAAACTTTGTTTTCTGTGATCATAACCATGCTATTGTAATTACTTCCGTTTTATATTTTATGATGTTTGGATGCTCACACATTAAATTTAGATAGTTAGCTCTCGTTGATGTTTTTCCTTCTTTGGGCTCTCTCGAAATTGGTTCAAATTATGAACTGTGACTTGCCATTTTTCATTCTGCAGGAGTCACTTGGATAAATGTCAGAATGAATGTACTCTTTGGCAATGAAAATACTGGTTACCAACTGACAAAACACACATTTCATCATAGTTTGATGATCCAACCTATTCATAATATAACTCTCTACAATTTTGGCCTGTGACATACTTAATTCTCTAAAAAAAATGCTTCTTCTTCTTCTTTTTTTTTTTTTTAAGTTAAGAGATTTTGACATGAGAGATCGCTGAATTCAACAGCAACTTTCTCGAAATAGAGTTTTAATGGAAAATGCTTTTTGTCAAAGTACTTTATTTGTGGCTATGAAAGTGGACGGCGGTCTAGTGACTTTGCAAGTGTTCCTATGGTTTCAGATATGTACCATTCCTGCCAAGGCTGTCTCGCTGTGTGTTTCCTCAAATGCCATTGGGTGTTCTGTCTCGTCACGTTCAGTATCTGGTTCCTTGTCCTCCTATCCCTGTTAGAACTAGTGGAACAGCAAAAGGCCATAGAATGGCAGAGAGGAATAGCCCAAGTGTCACAGGGAGACTCTAAAGGTGAGCATCTCAGTGCGTTATCCCTGTATACAGCATAGACACTATTAGAGTCCGGTCGATGGTCCCATGAGCGACGCTCACTTCGTTCAATTCGGCCCATGGCGGCTAAAGGCTCATTGCGAGTGCGCTGGGTCTAGTTATTATAGTATATCTATGGTATACAGTGATTTGCTCAGCCTGAATTTTTCTTAATGAGAGATCGTTGTGCTCAGCCCTATTACTTCCCTTTACCAGACACAAGAGCGACTGGACAAACAGTGTAAAGAGGAAAAAAATCACTTCTATGTTTTTTTACTTGAGACATACAGCATGAAAAATTCCCAAAAAATTATGATGTAAAGAGAATGTTTTCTTCTTATTGTTGAAATTTTATCAAATTTTTTGGTGATCACTCTTTCGAATGGCAAGGTGTAAAGTGATTTTTTTCCTCTTTACAATGTTTGCTATAGACCGCTTTGGCTGGGAAAGGGAAGTAATTCGGCTGGTCAAAATGATCTTCCCTTACACGAGTCCCTCTTTTGGGAGGGGCAGATAATTTGCGAAACGATCTCGCATTCGCTCTTTAATCCCAGAAGTTCGTTAAAGTTTACGAAACACTACTTACGGTTTCTCAAACTAGGCACAGCTTTATTAGCCATTGTTTTTTGACTTCTTTGTTGCTTAGAAAAGAGCCCTAGAACAAATGATGGAAGATATTTCCGCGTTGACAGCACTTAACGAGTGATTGTTGTTGTTGTTGTTGTTGCTGTTGTTGTTGTTGCTGCTGTTGTTGTTATTGCTGTTGTGTTGGGATTTAAAGGCATATCAGCACAAATACGGTTATATTGTTCCTAACTCGATGGGGTGTAGCGAGTGGTAGAATTCACCATGTTTTCGCAAGTCGGAAGTGCGTCATAGGAAAGTACCATATCTTGGGTCTTGGGTCACGGGTGTGCACATTTACTGAGAGTCGTGACTTGGCCAAATCGTGAGATTGCAATGTTACTGAGCTCTGCTGACTGGTTAGCCGGGCTACCCAGCCCCAGTGAAGTCAAATAAATCAGTATTAACCCATTGCCGAAATGGTCTATGTGTTGGATATACAGTGTAAATTGTTGCTGACATCTTGGGTAGAAATTTATTTTTGATCATTATCCTTTCATAACTGTTTCTGTTAACAGTGTAACAGCGGAAGAAAACAAATTATGTTCATTAGTTTAGCAGAGTATGTGTATTCACCATGTGTATAACATCTGTCTAATTTTGCAAGTACTTAATCTATATGATTAATCTAAAAGAAAGCTCTGAATAATAATATGTAGACGATAAACTACTCAATATAATATTTGGATGCGTAAGCGTTGGACACACAGAATCATAGTGTAAGGTCATAGTTTCTACATGCATAACTATACAAAGATCTCAGTGTCTCTCTGTCCGTCTCCTTCTCTCTCTCTTATTTGTTCTCTCTGTCTCTCTTTCCCACTCTTTATCTGGCTCGCTGCCTAGACTATCATACTCAACTTTCTCCGAAACAGACCGTATCCAAGCGGATGATCTCAACTATATAGGTCAACTTGATCAGTTGGCGGACACGGTCGTCTCGCTGTTAAAGGCCAAAGCCAAGGAGCAGAACACAGGGTCAGAGCTGGATGTCACTATCCCGTGCAACGACAGCCATGGACAAGGTAAAGATTCAAGAAAACTTCTCTTGGGCGGTATAAAAAAAAAAGGAAAGACATTTCAGTGACCTTGCAGGCGAAAACTTTCTGTCCACGCAAGCTTGTTGAGGGTGGAAAGCAGCTTGTACGATTTTTCGACACCACCAGTGCAATTTTTGCAGGTTTTCTGGCAATGATTTTCTCTATTTTTATCAACTTTTTTTTTTTTTTATGTTGATAATATTTTACCAATGCATTTTAAAAGACAGCTAGGGATGGCAGAAAAAAAGAACCCTTTTAATGTCTCGCAGTAATCTAAACTGGTCTACACTGATTTCATAATTGCGCACGTTGATATACTTAGACTCTCAATGAGGTTACCCTTTATAAGGTATCAATACTAAGATAATGTTCAACTGTCCAGACGAAAGAATAATTTTTAATTTTGCATCTATGTCATTATGGATATCGCTTAACAACCATTTTATGAACAACACATATCAACTGTTGTACATCGGTAAGTCTTTCTATTTCAGCTTGCACGTCCAATTGCTCACGTCCGCTGAGTCCTTCTGCCTACAAGAGACTGCACGACCTCTTCATGTCACCCAAGCTCACGCTGAGTGATGCCCAGAGACAAAAGGTTCTTTCTATTGCTGACTCTGTACCAGAGGCTGACATCATATTCCTGTCCGCGGCCTCCTCCAATCATTATGACGAGATGCAAGCCATGTATCACAATCTACACACTGTGGTCTTTCCCCATATCAGTAACTACCAAGCTGTGTTGGTTGACCTCGGACTAACTGAGAAAGAAAGACAGATGGTGAGACGGAGAAACAACTAATAGTTTTAGTTATTGTCCTAGCACACGAATTTCAACACACACGATATTTGATGTTCCCTAGAGCTTGTGAGTACGAACAGCTTTATAGCGCTAGTACGTGCGGGTACTTCGAGGGATGCATTTCCGGCAGCTGAGTAATTTTACTGAGCCGTAGTTTATAGTAAAAACAAAAAGTATTTTCGTCTCTCCACACAGGCACTTTTCAGAGTCAGTCACCGAAAGAGACTAGCAGTAAATCTGCGATTGAAAGATGTTTTTAAATAAAGGAATTGTTGTAGTTAAGAAAATATGCTCTTTTCAGAATGCAATCATTATCTGCTTTAATTTTGGTAAAATCTGTGCTAGTGTGCTTAAGAACAGGAAAGGGCATAATGATAATCTGACGCAAAAAAAAAAGACCTTGCATGCATTGCAGTGTTGCTTCGAATTTTCTAAACAGTGAAGAAAAGAGCCTACATGTATACTGAATTTAACAAAGATTTCTGCCTTTTACTGTTTTCATTGTTAATTAATTATTACTCAACAATCAGAAAAGGTTCTGCACAGAAAAAGAATTGGAAATTATTATTTTCTATTTGCTTTTGCAGGTTATTGTTGTCTTCATTTCAATACCAAATTTTAAGTCCGACGATGATGTGCTGGCCAAGGAAAATCAATACATTAACTGTTTTGTTATGTTTTTGTTATGTTGTTCGATAACCGAATGTTCTGATAAGTAGCCTATAGAAGAACTGGTTAATTATGACGCTAGTGCGTATATGTCGAGATTGACAATATATTAACTGTATTTTTCTTTTCCAATGAGGTTTATTTTTTTTTATCTTTAATTTTCTTTCGCGTGTGTGTGTGTGTGTGAGTGTGTGTGTGTGTGAGAGAGAGAGAGAGAGAGAGAGAGAGAGAAGGGAGGGAGGGAGGGGAAAAAGCTAAGTCAAACTTTATCTAAACTGATCCTCTTTTACAAAATACATGCAAAAACTCATCCGTCATGTCAGAAATCTAAGACAAGGGAGAGTATATCGGAAATTCCGAAACGAACTTTTTCTTATAAGTTATGTCTCTTGGTTCGCGTTTCGTCTTCACAATAACTGGCATTTCTATACGTTCCTGTGTGGCCGCCTCCAGTAACTTGATTCGATCCAGGATGAAAAATTGGTCACTCTATCACTGGCTTCGTATCAAGTCTTTTTCATTAACCGAAACTTGTCTCGCCGATTGTATGCATTTTGATTTAATAACTGTAAATTGATAACGTCAGTGATGAGCTTGACCATGACTCAGACCCAGATGAGAGAACAGCAGAGATGGAAAGTTGTCAAGACAAACGTTCTTTCTCAGCAGTGCTTTGAAGATCCATGAGGGTTACGAGAATCTAAATCGTAAACTCATTGTTACATTTGTTGTCTTTATGACTGGCTCATTGCGGAGTTTCTTTGACTCTCAAAAATAAATCTATATCAATATTTAACTTTTTCGATTTCAACTTCGTGCTATCAGTTATTTCAGAACATTCTATCCCTAAGTTTTTTGTAGTATGTACGTGAACAACTCCATGTTAAAGCCCATGGCAATTCTAATGCCCTCGTACTTTGCCTGCGAATGGTATTTATTGACAAATATCTTTCTATATCACTGCTGAAAGCTAAATTTTTTTTGTTGTAGTTGCCACCCTTCCCCCCCCCCCCCTCCCTCCCCCCTCCTATTTAGGTTTAACGATTGTTGAATCCACAGACGGAGAGCAAGTGTGGATGTCGGGTTATTACGTTCCCATTCCATTTATTTCCGCCTCACTGCAGTTATTTGAAATGCTATGCATGGAAACCTCTGATCATACGGGTGAGTCTTTTTAAACTTCAGTGGCAGTAGGACTTTGTCTTTCTAATAATTCGTTAGCATGGTCACGGTTACACTCCACTGGGAAGAAGAGGAGCTGGAAAACAGAGAAGAACAATACTACTGGCAGTAGAAATTTGTTACTCATAGTAATGATGATTTGTCTCTCTCTTCTCATAAGATATAAAGTAGTTAATGGAAAAAACCTTCTCGAAAAAAAAGAGTATACTCTGAAGTTGTGGTTGTCTTTGTCACGCAGAGCTCATCTTCGAAGACGATACCAGGCTTTCTTGTTCATAAAACTATTCTATCTCTGTGGAGTATCGATGTGGGGGTAAAAACGGCACCCTTCATAAATCTCACATTCCATGACAAGACTCAAATTTCTTCGATTTCATTAACTATGCAGTAGTCATCTCTCTCTTTTCTCACTCTCCTCTCTCTCTATCTCTCTCTCTATCTCTCTCTATCTCTCTCTCTCTCTCTCTCTCTCTCTCTCTATCTATCTATCTATCTATCTATCTATCTATCTATCTATCTAT
>JBCEWB010094674.1:0-12335 GCA_039654565.1 Peronia peronii
GATCATAAGCAAAACATGGAGGGAGTTGAGGGAGGGAGAGGAGAGGAGGGAAATTAGTTAAGCCTAAGGTGTGATTGATGTTAAATGAAATCGCACCAATTTGGATGCAAACCTTCACTTCCGTCAGGGAACTTAAAAAAAAAAAAAAAACAACAAGAAACTCAAATAAATAAATAAATTGGAAAAAAATTCCTGTTGCCTATTTCGGTTTATATATATATATATATATAGCTATAATTTATCTTTTGCTTTGTTTTTGTTTTTGCTATTGTTGTCAATGTTTTCTTGTTTTGTTGTTGTTATTTTTGTAGATGATGATGATGATAATGACCATGATGCATTGAGTTAGTTGTTGGCTGACAATCCATGTCTTGAAATTTTTAGTGATTACGGTGATTATAATAATACCCCCGATGAAGAATCAAAAGAATCGTAAATTTGGCCAATACCATCACCTTTTTCAAGTTAACATATCGAAGCTCTACAAATTATCGTTTTAAGTTGGTTGCCCGCAGGCAGTCCGTCTTCAATTTTTAGGACATTTTGTATAAAATGGACGGCTATAATTATGATGATAGTATTTTTTTTTTTCGGCCTTGTTACTAGCCAAGCATGCTAGAAAATTTGGTATATTACATTTTCTTACAAAGTTTTATATCTGATTCTGTGGACTCTTATTGATTTCTTTTAGTGTTTGAATGTCTAGTTGCTAGTGTATATGTCCGTCTTGATTTTCAAGACATTTGTCTAAAATGATAATGATAGTGATGGTGGTGGCTTTTTTTTTTTGGCGGTCTTTCAAGTTATAACAGTAAAACGATGATAGTGACGATTATCCCTGATCGTGATTATGGTGATCATGAAAAGAAGAAGAGTGAGAGAGAGAAAGAGAGAGAGAGAAGGCTAAGAAGAGAGAAGATGGGAATGAGATGACAAGGACAAACAGTAAGGATGCAGTTGTAGATGATGATAATGAGACGATATTTGTAGTTAGAAAGACAGGTGGGCAGACTGAAATTACACCGGGCAGTAGGAAGCTGAAAAAACAGGTAAACATTGCATATGGGAGTCATTCCCAAGAAAGTAGGGAGGGTATACAAAAAATCACTTTTCTTTTTGTCATTTTAAAGACAACTGATTAAACCATACGATGAGAAGAAAATCTTTTCTACACACCCGAGAATTTTTCAGAATTTTCATGATGTCCGTTTCAAATAATTTGCTCAGAAGTGATTTTTTCGTTCTTTGTTGTCCTTGTTCAGTAAACATCCTTTGTGTCTGGCAAACTGGTGACAAAGGAAGTCAGAGAGAATGTGGTCAAATGAAATGAGGGTGACCAAAAACAGTCCTCACATCTCAGACTAGGATAAAGAACATTGCGGCAGTTAGATTGCCAACTGAGGACATCTGAGGCAAGCTATGGACAGCTTTGCTCACTCTGAAGAGGAGAGGAAATTCTTGAGGAATTATAGTAATTTGGCACGTTGATTTTGTCTGTTTATATATGTGTTTGTGTGTGAATGCTAAAACGTGTTTATCATAGTATTAGCATTCATGTGTGCGGCGAGACATGCATATGTAGTGTGCAAGTGTATGTGTATGTGTACGTGTGTAATATATACTTTGCATTTTATGTGTGTGTGTGTATTCTTGCCCTTCCCGTCTCTCTCTCTCTCTCTCTCTGTCTCTGTCTCTCTCCCTCTCTCTCTCGCTCGCTCTCTCTTCATCTCCATTCGGTGTAGCAAGAGTCCTCTCTGAGTTTCCCCCCTTCCTGTGACTACCTGTCGTTCTGAGAATGATGGAAGAAAAAAAAAAAGAACAAGGTTCTGTATACTGGAGATTGGCGAGGTACTTGTTAGTAGATAGCACTCGGAAAACCCCCAACTGTGCCAGGATATGCCATATTTTGTACTAACCTGTACGCTATGTGTGGGCGAGTAGACCACGCAGAGGACCTCCCTGCTAGTACCGAGCTCCCTGCTGGTACGACAGTTATCCAACGGAAACAGAATCACACGTTTACTTTCCAAAGAAAATTATTTTTGACTAGCCCTGTTACTTCCCTTTGCCAGGCACAAGGGGTATTGACATGGCACTGTGAAGAAGGAAGAAATATCACTTCTGTAGTCTTTGCTTGAAATGTATGACATGAAAAATTCGGAAATTTCCAGGTGTAAAGAAAATCTTTTTCTTAACGCATTTTATTTTATATTTTATTTTATTTTTTTAAATCAATGAAGTATTTCGAGACCTGGGTCATATGACAGAGGAATCATCGCTCACATGTGGCTTTGTTTATATGGCTGACATATCTAAATGCTCATCATTCATCAAAACTTGTCTCTCATGCGCAGAGTATGTACACAAATCAGTGAGTGAATAAAAACTCCTCAGTCATGTGACCTGTATCGAAGTATCTCAATGACAAAAACACTTTTTTGTCTGACAAAGGGAAGTAATAGGGCTGGTAATTATTTATCCTCATTACCACCGCATTTTCAGAATATCGGTCATATCGCATGGACTTATGACAATGTATGTTCATATTATAGATCTAGATGGGACAATGATTCTCATTAGAACCCGGCTCAAAAGGTGGATTGCCAAATAGGGGACAATGGACCTCAGTTTTTATTTAATCATAATGTTTGGTCGTTACCACCTGTGAAATTCAAAATGGATGTATTTTTATGGGCAATACAGTCCAAGATAGTTTACCCTCAAATATCTTGGAAAATAAGCAACTGTCCTGAAAGGTGTATTGGTCTATGCTCTCGATTTTCAAAATGCTTCTTGTCTGCATAGATTTGAATTGAATGTTTTATTATGCCATTTGTATACGTCTTTTGATGGTGGATATCTCTCTCTCTCTCTCTCTAGCTCTCTCTCTCTCTCTCTCTCTCTCTCTTTCTCTCTCTGTTCATTTTGCTGTAGTGAACTTAAACTATAGCATTGTTTAGACGTCTAAATTAACGTGCAAGTTTTGGCAAAGTGTGTAATGATCGATCACAGCTTTTCATTTTACTAGAATTTAGCTCTGTAGCTTCAAAATTGCCAATCTATCCTTAAATAACAAACATATCCATTCAAAAAGGCTTGTAGAAAAAAATTCAGGAAATGCGTTGTTTTGATCTCTGTCCATCTTCCTATAGACCCTCTTGAAATGTTCCATTTTCTTCATACGAAAACAAACACCTCCGGAGATCAATTAAACATGCATGGATGGTCGTGCTTTTATCTTATGTAAATCTTGAGCAGTTTTAAAGCACATTCAATGACACAAACATTATTTACATTAAAAGAAAGACTGAAGGCCATTTTATTGAGACATAGTCGCAAGGAGCCATTTTTTGAGACAGGCTCATTGATATAATAATTATTCTTTCAGACTTTGTTCGACTCTCAATAGATCTATGTTTTTAACACTAAAGACGAAGAAGAAAAAGGTTGATGTTTCCAAACCAATGGACATGATTATGGTTGCTTTTGGAACTGAAAGAAGAGACGACATCAGCCTTATCAGCAGATAGACAGATCGACTGACAAACAGACCAGACCGACAGACAAACAGAAAAGACCGACAGACAGATAAACAGAGAAATAAATAACGATGTATCGAATAAACCATTAATTATAATGAAAAACATTGCGATAATTTTGATTCCGTCTCAAAAACAAAATCCAAACTGAAACCAGAGCTAAGAAATATGCATAGATATCTAAACTCAATACGCATCAAACATGATTTTGCAGTGGATTCCTGCCAAGAAGCTGAGTACGAGATACGAGGCCGATGTATGTGTAGGGAGGAGGGGTGAAGGTTGGTCCACTGGACATGCCTCTCTTTCTCTCTCCAGGTCATAAAAGCTAATAGACAGGAATAAAACCAGCACCTGAGATAAGGCAAAACCGGTGGGGGGTTGGCCACTTTTCTCTCCCAGCGTTCGTCGTTATCGCTTAACCCTCTCATTGCCACTGCCAAGACTTCTCAATCTCACTGTACTGTCTATGTGGGTCATTTCTGTCTGTCTTACCCGAAATGTGTCAGCATAACTAATGATGGCGTAGAGGATCTCCAGTGGTATTTGATCATGTTTCAGAAGTGATAGTTAAGATCTAAATACAGAATATTATAAGCTCCATACTTTCTTGCTATAACTGTTGCAGCGGCAGCGCAGTGGCTGAAAGATTAAGTGTCACCCTTCTGATTAAAGTGTAACAGTATCGTGAGTTCGAATCCTACGGGGGCTTGACTGGGAAACCGAGTTTTGTGTTTTATGTTTGTTTATTTGGTTGTTTTGATTTTTAGTGTTTCAACGGTTCCCTGGCTTCCCTATCCAAAAAGAGAAGCTGACCTCTCGGGCAAGAAAGCCCTTCTCGGATAACGGCAAATATATTTCGTTCACATGAATAAGCTGTGCAGGTTAAAAGAGTTCTTGGTTGTAAAACAATCGGATGAAGAGCAGGCAGAGATGCCGTTGTTCGACCAAAATTTCCAAATTCCAAAATTTCTACTCCCATCATTTCTCCTCACCAAATTGAGCACACCTGGCCCGAGGTTCCTAAAACTGAAAAGCTCTATATCTACTATCACGCCATATTGTAATAAAATAATTTTGTATATCATGTTCCAATAATTTCAAACACAAATGACGATGAGTGAATCTGTGACCAAACTGGCTTCCTGACACATCTAGGATTAAATTCCTACATGTTTTCAGCTCTTGAATTTTTTTTTTTTAAAATCAATAATTAAATTAATGCTGAGGTTATGCGTTATCGCTTTCCTAACTAAATCTTGCCTCTGTAGCCTTTATTTTAATAATTGAAACAATGTCTTTTTATTAATTCCCTGTGTCACTGCTTTTACGATAATGGCATAGATTTAAGACATTTTTTAATAATATCACTCTTGAGTTTTTCAGACAAAATTAATGTTTATAGCACAAGTTATTTGATGAGTCATGCCATTTTGCTTCTTTTGAATCAATCCATAATTGTGTTGACATACTCATTTTTTTATTTTTTTTTTAGCCCGAGAAATGTCAAAACGCTGATTTCATTTAAGTCTCTGTACTAAAACTATTTTAATAGCTCCTCGAACAACCTAAATACTGAAATGAGATATCTGGTTTTTATTGCCTTCTGGGTTTAAAAAAAGGCCATTTCTTCAACATAATTAACAAATCATGAAGGAACCATAGTTTTACAGCATTTCACCTGACACTTTGAGAATTAATGACACTGTCTGATAACTCTCCTGTTCAGGACGGCCATGAGACGTCAGTTGTACCCCTTTAATGTCATGACATTGTCACTCACTGCTCTAAGAGGTTACGGTTACAGTCTATGGACGTCTTTCAACCACCTGGAGGCGGTTATATCGACGGTTCTTTATTTTGTTTTGTTTTTTAACCCGAGAACCGTCGAGATAACCGACTCTAGGTCGTTGAAAGACATACATAGACCGTAACCATAACCTCTTATGGCAGTGAGTGACAATCTTATAACCTCAAGGGGGTTAACTCTGTTTGCCCAAACCGCCCGCCATTTCTATCTCACAAAGCACTCACGGTTTATGGAGGAAAGACAAAATTTCGCACCGCTGGAGTTTTGACAATCGGATGAAATGGTGCATGCAGGGAAGGTGAGTGAAATGCATGGAATGTTTGCCACCTTACAGACCAAGCAGTGGCGGTACATTGAGCAGTTTCTTACAGCCATAGTGTATGTGCAGGAGTAAGAAGATCCCAGTGGGTTGTAAAATCACCATATTATGTGCCCTGCTCATACAATAGAGCACTTTGGCAGTAAGAGCTGTCCAACACTTGCTCTTGTCGTTATCGTTGTTGTTGTTGTTGTCATTGCTGCTGCTGTTGCTGTCTATGTCGTTCCTGTTGCTACTGAGTTATATTAGTGTTGTTGTTGTTGTTCTTGCTGTCTTTGTTATTGCTGCTGTCGATGCTGGTGTCGTCATCGTTGTTGTTGTTGTTGGCCTCTGTTGTTATTGTAATTATGGTTGTAGTTGTTGTTGTTTGCTGTCGTTGCTCGTTATTGATGCCGTTGCATTTGTTGTAATGTCTATCTTTTTTTTTTCAATTGTTGAGTCAGTTTTATTGTCGTCATTGTTTTGTTGTTTTTTTAACCAAGCTCTGCCACTACACGCACAATGTCGTGATGTTCCCCCGTACACTCTGTTAACAATGAAGATCGGACCCTTGCAATTTTCAAATTGGGCGTGTATCTACTCATAGCCATGGCCAAACATTACACCTAATGCAAATCCATTGGCTCCACTTCTATAGCCATTTCCCCTTTTAAAATCTCCCTTGTTTCAATTCGTTTCGTTTCATTTCGTTTTGTTCCGGCCAGCGGTTACGGCCTCTTTGAATTTTGTTGAATAATTCCTGCTTTTTTTCTGTGTCCTTGTATTTTTCATTCAAACTTACTGTGCCTTTAGTTGAGCATGATGACGTTGTGTGAAAACATATTTGTTTGTTTGTTCGTTTTTTCTTTATATGTGTTATTAATGAAAATTTAATTTAAAATCCAGCAATAGCTTTCTTCTTTCTAGATTTTTGTTCTTAAAAATTACTCATTAACCTCCAGGAGACTCAGGGAATAGTAACAGATCCATATCGCAGGGCTTTTTGTAAGTTAAAAGAGGGTAGGGAGTGTGGATTTGGCTGGAGAAGGAAAAATAGCGGCATCAATTTAGGACCTAAAAACACTCATCTCTGTAAAAGACAAACCGAATTTCTAGTTTCATTTACATAGTTCTTAGTCAGTCTTAGATATTATCATTATGCATACACATGAGTCATGACCCCAGATTATTGTGCTATATATACTTCTAATTTGTGAGAGGATGGTCAACTGCTGGGTCCACCTATGCTTCATTAACCCATTAACAATTATGCCTGACTTATCGTGGTTTTGTCTGAGCCTTTTCTAGGCACTTAAGATGTCAAGAAACAGTTATCAGAGATCAGACGTAATGGTGAACTTAAATAATTGTTGTGTAGGGGGTTTAACGACACATCAGCATGATTACGGCTATACTGTGTCAAACACGGTAAGATACGTTTACACGTCAAGAAGAAGAGAGGAAAGAGAGCGGGACAGAAGACAGGAGCAAGGAGAGAGAGAGAGAAGAGATTCTCCTGGAATGTCGAGGATGGCACTCCATGGGAGGCACTCCACCGATGGCGGGCTTACACCGCCTGCAGGTGGGAGCTGAGAACCTATTTATAAATCCTGGGGCCCCGCGGGGGTGAACTTAAATAAATACATGTAGAGGATTTCAAGGCAGGTTGAACGATTTTGAGAAGGCCGTGGATAGAGAGGCAACTACAGTGGATTATTTAACCTTTACTCTAATCCCTGAGCCTAGACCATAACCGTAGACTGATTTGTAACCCTAACACCAACTCTATCCGTAGCCCTAACGAATGTAGGTAGGCCTATTATCAGCGTTAGGTAGCACCAGTAGCACTATGGTGCTCATGTATCCAATTCCATATGGCTTCTCTAAGCATGAATGTGCGAGCGATAGGTGGACGGTATGGTGCCCATGAATCCATTTTCTTTTGAGAAAACCGGATAGAAATTTTGGCACACTGACTTGAACGCTCCTTCGAAGCTGTATAGCAAAATAGATCCATTTCAGTTGCAAGTGTCAATCGGAAGACAGAGAAATCTGTGTATGTGTACTAAAAACGCCCAATATTTATAGATCTACTTATAACTTACAATCGCATTGGTCACAAAGAGCTCTATCGTATGTAAAAATAGCTACATCAATATTTTTTGACGCTTGTGGCTTTTCCTTAACTTGGTCGGTGTCCTTGTATAAATGATATATTATATATTGTATTAGTGATAGATAGAGGTGTATCAAGCACTGTTCTCCATGCTCGCAATGCTTTCTCAGAATCTATAAGTCCGAGCAACAAAAACTTTGCCCATCCTTAAAGCAGAAAAATAGATGGTGGACAAACAAGCAAATTGATAAACAGACAAACAGACCGTCGGGCGGGCAGACAGTGATATATAAACGGACAATAATATATATATTATATAGTTGGGCAGACAGGTGACGGATAAACAAAACAAAAAACGATGCATTGAATAGTGAAAAAAAAAATGAATTGCGTCAATTTGTTTCTGTCTCAAGATGCAAAATTCCACGCGGGATTATATTCAAATACATTTATTTCACAACGTCCAGAGCTACAATCTACCATATCAGTGGTCAATGCGGAGAGATGGGCAATGTTATTGTTTGATGGTGAAAGGTAGTGACCATTGTGTGTTCTCGCTATCGATGATACACTGGTGTGAAACTGCTCTTTGCGGCGTTGTATGGACGCTGTTTATCCCGGAGGCCATTTTGTTTATGCTAACGCTCAATAATCAAAGGCCGTCTGCGCTCTAGAACCGGCTCCACCATTCCCGTTTGTAGCTGTACAACTGCTATTTGCTGACCCAAGGTATGCTATGTGCCAACTTGGGAGTTTTTCAAAGTTGTCTGTAATTGTATCCCCCCCCCCCCCCAAAAAAAATTGTTGATAGAAACTGACAGAGTACTAGAATTTTCATGTTCAAAAGGCGACAGTTATATCTTCCTTCCAAATTTATCCGTTTTTGTTTTTGTGTGTGTGTGTGAGTGTGCATGTACATGAGTCATTTTACATCAACCCCTTGAAATTTTTGGTGCTAACCTGGTTTTTGTTGTTGTTGTTGTTGTTGGTTGTTGGTTGTTGGTTGTTGTTGGTTGTTGTTGGTTGTTGTTGGTTGGTTGTTGGTTGGTTGTTGGTTGGTTGTTGGTTGGTTGTTGGTTGGTTGTTGTTGGTTGTTGTTGGTTGTGGTGGTTGGTGGTGGTTGGTGGTTGGTGGTTGTTGGTGGTTGTTGGTGGTTGTTGGTTGTTGTTGGTTGTTGTTGGTTATTGTTGGTTGTTGTTGGTTGTTGGTTGTTGTTGGTTGTTGTTGGTGGTTGTTGGTTGTTGTTGGTTGTTGTTGGTTGTTGTTGGTTGTTGTTTGTTGTTGGTTGTTGGTGGTTGTTGGTTGTTGTTGGTGGTGGTTGTTGGTTGTTGTTGGTTGTTTTTGGTTGTTGTTTGTTGTTGGTTGTTGGTGGTTGTTGGTTGTTGTTGGTGGTGGTTGTTGGTTGTTGTTGGTTGTTGGTTGTTGTTGGTGGTTGTTGGTTGTTGGTTGTTGGTGGTTGTTGGTTGTTGATGGTTGTTGATGGTTGTTGATGGTTGTTGGTTGTTGGTGGTTGTTGGTTGTTGTTGGTTGTTGTTGGTTGTTGGTTGTTGGTTGTTGTTGGTTGTTGGTGGTTGTTTGGGTTTTTCTTGGGGGGGGGGGAGGGAGAGGGGGTCTTTGTTTTGTTTTTGCCACACAGCTACTACGTTAGTTACCGGTTTTATCCGTTATGAAATGGAAAATCTCCTACAAGTATATGCAAATGAAATGGAGAATCTACTACTCCGTGTGTACAATGTATTTGTTTAGTCTCTGACATAGTACGCAGTCACTCATGGAATAAGTCCGTGCAGCCTTGAAGTCTTTAATTTGACATATAAGTTCGTGTAACTTTGAAATTCTAGCCGGACTTAAGCTGGGTGCCCTATCTGGATCTCAGGAGGCGGTGGTCTGGGACCTGGGGTGGGTTGGTGGAGGACCTCGGTCTTACCGAGACTGATGGTCAGTCCAAAAAGCCGACAGGCCTCTGCAAATCTGTTGACAACCCATCTGGAGATCAGACTGTGAGTGTGCCATAAACACACGGTCATCAGCAAACAGTGCTTCAAGCAACAGTTGCTCCAGCGTCTTGGTCTTGGAATTCAGTCTCCGGAGATCAAAGAGGTCCAGCCAGTACTTCAGGTACACCTCTTTTCTCCAGATCATGTACTGCATGGTTCAGGACGCATGTGAAAAAGAGGTTGAAAAGGACCGGGGCAAGCACACAGCCTTGCTTCACGCCGTTGGATATCTCGATTGGCTTTGGATATGTCGCCATTGACTGAACGAGGCTCTATACCATCATGAAACAGGCGGATCAGCTGAACAAACTTTCTGGGACAGCCTAGTTTTCCAAGGATGATCCATTGTGCCTCTCTGTTCACTGTGTCAAAGGCATGTGACGTCGACGAAAACAGCGTAGAGATCCATATTTTTGCTCAATGCATTTTTTTTGGAGCTCTCTGGCTGTAAAGATCATGTCGATGGTTTAAAACGCAGTGGGCTTCTGGCAGCGAGTTTTCTGAATTGGTGTCAATCAGGCGATTCAGGTGATGGGGACCAGGATCTTGCCGGCTACAGGGAAATTCCACGACTGCAGTCATCTTTGTTGCCTTTGTTCTTGAAAAGGGAGACAACAGTGGCATCCCTGAAATCCTGCGGCATGGTTTCTTCATCCCATAAGGATGTCTTGAAATCCATCAAGAGCTGTAGGGCTTGCCTAGAGCTCTACGGGGATGCCATCCATGCCTGCTGCTTTGCCTGAATTAGTCTGGTGATAGTCTTTGGACCTCATCCATGGGAGGGGGGAGAGGCAGGTCCAGTTTATCTAGGCTTTTTGTTGATTCTGTCCAAAGCTGCAGTGTCGACTGTAGAGGGCCTATTGAGCAGTGAGGAGAGTGCTCTCTCCAGTGTTAGATGATGCTGTCCTTGTCTTTGAACAAGGTAGTGCCGTCAGCTGCAGGCAGTGGGGAGGAGTGTTGGATTTGTGGGGGACCCATACAGACTTCAGTGAGTTGAAAAATTCCTTTGTATGCTTATATGTATGCGTAGCGCTGGCCTCTGCCACTTATCATCCCACCAGCTGTACTGTATGCGACGCAGTTTGCAGGTGTTTAAAACGGTCCTTCTTTGCCACTCAACAGCAGTAATCCTTTACAACAAGGGACCTCTTGAAGTAAAAGGGGAGATTTGGTCAAAAAAGTCGTTCAGTGTATATTTTTTTACTCTTAAATGTACTTTCCTGATACCTTACTTCACAATAAAAGCCATATCACATTGTTGTCAGGCCTAAACTGCCATTCCTTGCTCATGACTCAATATCGTTACAGAAACCCTAAAACTCCAGCATTTTCTGCACCCACGTTTAGTTGAGATTAAAATAATAAGCCTATAAGAAATCCATGGTTTGTCTTAATTAGAGGTAAATTGTTGATCTGTATACTCACTCCCTCACTCCTTCTCTCCTTCTCCCTCCCTCCCAGGGGAGGGAGGAGATATGATGATGTCACTATCAGTAGTATGTTGGTTTTCTATTTGTCTATCCTTTCGTTGTCTGGCCTGTGCGAACAACATCTGCCTATCCCTAAAATTGATACTCTGGCGCATACGCCGCTGGTAAACACTTGAATAAACATACATAAAACCCACACCTCTTTCATGTACAAGTTTTGTTACAATAATCAT
Source organism: Peronia peronii (assembly GCA_039654565.1). Classification (NCBI taxonomy): domain Eukaryota; kingdom Metazoa; phylum Mollusca; class Gastropoda; order Systellommatophora; family Onchidiidae; genus Peronia; species Peronia peronii. The sequence continues at coordinate 11,424 of JBCEWB010094674.1, forward strand.
AATAAATTAACTCATCAAGTCAGCGGGTGGGGTGGATGCATCGTTTAATTAAGGATATTAAACTTTGAGTGACTTTGCACATGTGTTGTACGTATTTGAGTCTTCGACATAATGCGTGGTAAATAATAACGTTAACATGTCGTACCTACCTCGTGAATGCTAACAGTAGAAAAGTGCACAATTTGTTTATGAAAGATGAGGTAGATGATAAGCGGAACTAATGGTCGTCGCAATCAGGAGGGGGAAGTTGCTCTTTGCTGCAGCTGTCGATGTTTATTGAAAAAGCAAGGCTTTAACAATGGGAAATATATAACATCTTGTCACAAAAAGCTGGAGAAGTACGATGTTGATGATTAGAGCCTCCCCCCACCCCTCACCCCCCACCCCCTCACAACCACAGCCGATAAATTTATCTAATAATGTTTTATGATTATAACTCTAAAAGTATTTTCTCAAGCTGGAAACGAGACCGTTTTGAACTTTCTAAAAATTAGTTCTGACAGTTTAAAAAATTGTTTTTATATTTTTTTTTCAAGTTGTCAAACACGATTCATTTGTACAGATCGACCTCAACTTTTGCAAAATACCATTTGTTGTTGTTGTTGTTGTTGTGTGTTTGTGTTTTATCCAACCAACGACTGTGATATATATTTTATATTATGACTCATTTAATGGTATAATTATGTTTAATCGTATATAACTAATTAAAGATATCACCAGAGAAAATTAGCAACATCATTTTCCTTCCCCACTCGAGAGATAATCCAATCCACTCTTTCGATTTTTTAATGTTGAAGAAGTGATTCAGAGGGTGAAGCGATCGAACCGGTCAACGATCCTCTGACATAGAAGAGTAAAAAGTTCATTCGGATTTGGTGATATTACCATAAACTCTCTAGACCCTCTGATTAC
>JBCEWB010094685.1:0-12335 GCA_039654565.1 Peronia peronii
TGTGCATGCCTGAGGCCTCAGCTGGCAGCGAGCCAGGAAACCCTTCATGCTCGTGGCGATCGATAAACTGTGATGTCACAGGCTTCTAATTTCGCGGGCGCTCATTGGTTCAGGGCTGGCATAACAAGACAGACCTGTCTAATTATAGCTTACGGACGTGGAATACCATAAAGGCGTTGAGTTTCAAGTAAAACTAAAAGGGAGAACTTAGCACTCGACATTCTAGATCTAAATCTAGATCTAAAAACAAAATTAGTCTGCATTCATGTTTCTTTTAGCAGCTGGTGGAAACTGATTGAAGCAGTTAAGAATGAGTGTGGATTGACTGGATCTAGATCTAGATTATCTATTTACTTTAGTTGTTTTTTTATGAATTATCTAGATTCTGGATCTAGATTCGAAATGCGTTTACTCAAAAGTAGTTTTATAAACTAATGAATAAGGCGTTTAAAGAATTAAATTTTTATTTATGTTTCCTTTTAACGCTTTCTGCTTTTAATGGTTTGTGCATGAATTATCATTTAGCATTATCACATTCATATTAAAGATAATTATTTGTAATATTGTTACATCCTTTGCTGTCTTCAGACCGAAAGAGCTTTCCAAAAGCAGCCAACTGTGTTTCTTAACAAGAAGTCCATTCTTCAGGGAAAATCCAAGAAGGCACTTCGATATGTCCGCAATGTTGGTCTAGGTTTCAAAACCCCAAGAGAGGTATGTTATGAGCACTTTGTAGCAGGTAGATCTGTTAGTGCATGGTCTGTGCATGCAAATTTGCAGTCAAAGCAAAAAAAAGACAACAGTGCTAGCCTACTCAAAGGTGTCTTGCAAATTGATGCGCAGATGCTGGACTGAGAATTCTAGCTACGGAGATGGGTTGACAGTTTCTCGATATCTCATTCTCTAAGCTTAATCCATCAAAGACAATTTTTAATTTGGACCTCTGGGATCACATCTCCTTTTTCAGTGTGTCTTTGTTGTTTAATCTTCTGTAATCAACTCCTCAGGACTGAATAAAAAACTGTTGGCTACAAGTGAGCAAGATTGATAATTAACCCATTTTCATTGGAACACAATCACTGAACGATTTGCAATTCATTTGATTCACGCTACGATGAAATCAGATGCTCGTCAAATTTTGAGAGTTATTGGTATCACTGTAAAGATTGTTCATGTCCCTTTCTGTGCGTGAAAATTTTTTTGTTCTACCTTAAGTGGAAGTTGAGATAGTACTTGGCAATTAAAGACGATGGGGCTGATCTGTTTGCTGCAGCTGAATTTAGTGAGAAAATGACCAATCACTTTTGTTAATCTTTGTTAGGCCATGCCATTAAATTACAATTTTTGGGCCTTTACCCAATCTGTTTCAGCAAATTTAAGGCTGAAATGCATTTTTAGATTGATATAGAAGGGTTCTCTGAAGAAAAAAAAAATGTGTTAAAAATCCATTCACCAATGAAAATGTGATTTCTCCAGTTGCCTCATTTTGACCAGTGCCTGATTTTATCGTGTTGTGTCTCATTTGATCATTTGACATTGACTGTTAGCATTCTTTTAAGGGTTATAAGGATTGTTACCTTCATTGGGTGTGTATGTGTAAATGTATATCTTATAATTAAACTCGTTTTTCCCTGTTTTCTTCAATGATGTCCAGCTTTTTTCAAACATCAAGTGTTTTTTGTGACAGCACTACAGTGGTCTCCACCTAAGAACCTGCTTCTGCTGCGAAACGGAATTTTTCCTCTATAATTTGCCCTTCTAAAAACCCGCTCCGGGCGCTCCCAAACAAAAAAATCCGCCCAAGAGCCTGGGATCGGGCCAAGACACCCAAGTACTCACAGTATAATTCCGCGTTATACTGTCCACTTGAGAGAAACGCACAGTGCTAGATGTGCAGTAAAATGGGGACAGGGGTGGACAGAACAGGTAGACAAAGGAATGGAAGTGATGGTTGATGTATGACTGCATAATCAGGCCACGTTGTTGACTAATACGTAACCATTTCTTTGTTTGACAACACTTGGGATAGCACCTGTGATTGGCTTTGTGGATAGGGAGGAGTAAGTTTAGCCTCCTGGCTGGTCAGCTGTTCTGCTACTTCGGTCAGTCTGTAAACACTTGGGTCACTTTTGCGATTATCCGTGGGGTAGCATAGCAATATTGTTTTCAACAGTGATACCATTATGTGAAAACTCACACGGCATTTAAACGCTGGGCAGTATTGGTGTAGTATATTGCTAAAAAAGATCAGGAATTGCTATATCTAATTATAACATACACACAGGGGAGAAGGCTGTACTTATTCGTATAGATACACTTTAACTTAATGGTAACGATCTACTAATCATAGTAGTGAATACAATCTATGGTCAGACGGGTTGCGTAACTTTTCAGTCTGCCTAAGCGCCCACTTTTTTTGTCTCCCAACGACCAGGTTCTTAGGCGGAGACCACTGTATTTGACTTGAAGGGAAAACACTTCTGAAACAGGGGCATCATCCAGAAATGAGATCAGCAAAATACAAAAATAAAAATTAACAGAAAAGCTGAAAGGAGTTGAATACAGGGAAATTTTACTTTTGTAGTTTGGACTTCTTGCAGACTGCACTGTGTGTAGGGTTTACCGCAGGGGTCAACTGTTATTTTCACTATTCGTGAACAACTTTAAAATGCTCTTCTTTTTTTTTTCTCTCCAGGCTATTGATGGCACATACATTGACAAGAAATGCCCCTTCACAGGTAAGAACTGCTTAACAATGAAATGAGATGCGTGGAAAGATAGTCTCAGTGGATCTGAAAAATGAGAACTTACGAGGCTGCCCAAATCTTAATGGAAAAATGTCCATATATATAGATTGTAATAACAGTTTTCATTATTGCTCTTCAGTTCTCAAATGGAGTTGATAGAAATGTGGAAATGCTGCACTTTAAGGTGTGGGATGAAATGAATGTTTCTTCAGTGGTGTTAAAGTTATAGCTTGAGTTGGAAATCATCTCTGACTTTCCAAATTTTGGCCAATGAATTGCCGGCTTTTACTAAGCTCACTAACCGATCGTAGTTTTAAATAATTTTTAATGCAAAACAATGCGATACAAGTCTCGCACAATAGCTAAAACTGGAAGTAGGATGGAAATTTATGCATGCTTTGGGTGAGAGCTGAACTCTGGTTCGGTCACAGTTTGAAGATCAAAATCGAAGTTCATAGTGCTTCCTTACACCCGCCAACATGCAGTCGAGTGGTCATGCAACAGTTGTTAGCGGAAAATCAAGATATCGAAGTATGGAAAAACAACAAATAATATGGGCATGATCTTAGAAAGAGCATTATAAGAGGGCAGTGGTTCCTAAATTATATCTAGATGTAGGTTCATGTAATTTTTCTTTTTGGTGATTATAGTTCCTAAATTACGCACCTTTTGTCAGCTTCTACACACAAAAAAAAACCCCCAAAGTATTTATTGTTTTTTCTTACATGTAAATCATCCCCATCTCTGGTTTCCATGTAAACTTTGCATGTAAACTTAATATAGAAGGCTTGTTTTTTTTTAATTTGAAAAATAATTTTTATTTATCTTACGTAACTGGACAGCACCTGATTGATGGATGGATAAGAAAGGGGGGGGGGGGGGGGTTCCACCTTTTTCGTGAAAACAGTTTTACAACTGTGATTACTTAAAATGGGATTATTTTGAATCAAGTATCGTTGTTTACTATACACTATATAAATATGATAGGTTTAAAAAGGATCTGAACCATCAATTTAGTTGTAACAGGAATTTTGGTCTCAGTGTAAATGTTCAAAGGAGAAAGCCTATTCAGCACATTGTGGGGGGATGGGGGGTGGGATTGCAGGGAGTCAGAGCCAGTGATTAGTAACGAGTGATAGTTCACTGAATTCTAGTACTAGCATCATTCCAGCATTTGCCACTCACACTCCTGTTGGTCTGATCTGCTCAGTGCAACGGTTGTTAATGGGTTGCATAGAAAGATCCAAAGAGATTTTCAATAATGTAGATCCCACCATTTCTGGGTAAATTTTGATTTTTGATCTGTTACTATCAGTTGCCCTGTTTTGCATCAAGTTCTGTGTGGAGGTTAACCCGTTTTTCCATTGCTGAAATGCTAGCTGTGTTGGTTGTGGTAGGAGGAGGGAAGGGAGAGAGAGTGTGTCTTGCTACAGCTTAGATGTTATCTTGCTTAAATTTCTGCTATTTTGTCATATTAGTTAAAAATGATGGAAAACAAAGATCACTGTACACTAATATGTAATGTGGGGACATTTATTATCTTAATTTTTATTGCAGTGGTATTTGAGGGTTAAAACTAAACATTGGGAAAGCGGATTGTGATGATTGTAGATGCTTTCTGAAAATAAAGAAATGTCTCACAGCCAGTCAAAATGAGACGTATGTTGATTTTTCATAATATGGGGTGTCTGGTATCATGTGAAAGCTTATTTCATACCCTTTCAGTTGATGAAAAAAGTTCTGAGCTAACTTTATTCTAGCCAGAGATATTGCAGTTCCAAGAGGCAAGGAGAGACCGCCCAGCAGTGACCGAAATTATGAGAAAATCGAGTTTAAATGAACGGTCAAACGCATAAATCTACATACGTACCTCACAAAAACCTGATTTTAATGAAGAAATATTTACAAATCGAGGGTAAGACCGATATTGTCTTGTTCAGAAATGAAAGCACTTTCGATTTCTGCAAAAAAAAAAATCGATGTCTAACCCCCCTCATCACATTCAAAGTCCGATTTCTCGGTTCTAGCCCAGCGACTTACGTCTCATTTCGACTGGCTGAGAGACAAATAATAATTTATTAGAAATAAAAACATATATTTTTAGAATGAAGAATTTCTACAAGCTGCTGACTGCATATATGATGAAGTCACATGAATGAGAATACTGCCTCTTTACAAATGTTTGTTTCCTCTTTTGATGCTAGGAAATGTGAGCATTCGTGGGCGTATCCTGTCTGGACGTGTGTTGAAAATGAAGATGATGAGGACAATTGTCATCCGCCGAGAGTACTTGCATTATGTCAAGAAATATTCCAGATTTGAAAAGAAACATAAAAATCTCAGTGTGCACTTGTCACCCTGCTTCAGGTTAGTATGTTGCTTTTACATCCTTGTCCATACATAAGATTAAAGTTTTGTGATGAACAGGCTCGGTTGCCTCATGCTTTTGCCAAGAAAGAATCGATGAGAATAGAATACTGAAGATAGGGAACTTGCGTCAAATGGTCTTTAACAAATGTCTTATACAACTTTAAGTGGCCTTTGGTAGTTTAAAGCATGGTTAAAAATTGCAAAGGGCTTATTTCCTTTTTCAAGATTTGTGCAAAATAGTCTGTAAGCTGCTTTCTAAATTTTGTGAAATTTTGCCAAAGAATAGAAAAACAGTTGAGGCAGGGGGGTCATACTGAAAACATTTTTCACTACATCATAATATGATCACTGCTCATCATGCATTTGTCATACTTTTCTAGAAATTTGTTTGATAGAAAATGTTGAGGGACAAAAAAGAATGTTTTCCCAAGAGAATTTGATTTGGACTTTGGCACTGCAGAAATGGTTCCTACATCTTTGTTTCCCTGTGACATAAAACTACAGTCGAGTCCGCTTTAAACAAATTTGCTGGAACCCTAATGGGTTAGAATAAAGAGAGTTCATCTTCCACTTTTATCGAGGGAGGCAATTCTCAAATGACTAATGAGGCATTATTAATTATTTTATTACAGAATTATTTCCCTTTATAAAGAAATATCACAATGGCTTCCGAACTTCCCCTTTATCTTAAATTCAAGCCCACGGGTTTAATTGGATTGTTAGCCCTAGTAAGGGTTGCCTTGAAAGCAAAAATAATGTAAAGAAAAGTAGGGGCAGAATGGTGTTATAGTGTTGAGTCCCGCAAAAGACTGTTTGTATACATGTAGTTTTAGTCCTGCTGAGAACTGTTGATGAGTAGGCCTAGATTTAATAAAGTTTCTAACTCTGAAAACGGTTAGAGGAAGCCATCACATAGTCTGTGAAGGTGTCGATATAAAGCAAGTCAGCCGCAGGTGAAAAAACACGAGCACGATGTAGAATGTGGCCTATCCCATTATGGTGCTACTAGAACCAAGACAGTGATCATAACACAGATGCAGTGCCGCACTGTAGTGTTGCCGACATACCTATATGAACCACACAGTCTGTGATGTGTACATGTGTGGTACATGTGCGTGCATATCTGTACTGTAGGCTCTGCCGGGGTGCTTGATTATCAATCGATGGCTCGGCAGTGCTGGTCCACGTGCACTGTTCACCTCGGTCCCCCCTCTCTCCTCCCTCGCACACTCAATACACCAGGGATGTCGAACTTCCAACTTGAGTCAGAATTCCAACTTTTTGGTCGTCATTCATTTTCCTACTTTTAGCCAATCAATTGCCGACATTTACTGAATCCACAAGGCCGTCATGGTTTTATAATAATTTGCAGTCATGGTTTTATAATAATTTGCAGTACAAATTCCGCACAATGGCAGTGAAACCGGAAGTACAAAAGAGTTCCCCTCATACCACTGATGATAGTCGGACTGTTGTTCAGCAGCTGTTTGAAGATCGAGATCGAAGTTCGTAGCGTTTAGGCTTAATTCCTCACGCTCGACAACATGCAGTCGAATGGTCGCATGAGAGTTGTTGATGGAAAATCAGCACATCAGAGTACTGATAAGAACAAATAATGTGCCCATGATCTTAGAAAGATTAGTGTAAGAGGGCAGCAATTTAGATCTAGAAAATAGACCTAGTCTAGTTATGCTTGATGGTTATGAGGACGACACTGCCTGTGAAATCTTTTTAGTTCTTGGAATTTCCGGTAGCTATATAATTTTATAGTCCCATCCCAGGATCTTCTAAAAACTTGCAAACTTCTTTCAAAACAATGAAAACCCTAGATTTTTTTAAAAGTGTCTAGCTCTTAGTCTTATGTAACCAGAGAGCGCCAGACAGCCATGATAAAATATGTTGGAGGGGGGGGTTCCAACCTTTTTGTGAAAACAGTTTGACATCCCTGATGTAAGTTCATTGTCTAATCTTTCTCGCCCCATCGACGGCTCTGTCTCCTTTATTTTCCGCAGTCAGTGGAAACCACGTGGAGAGGACAATAGCCGATTTTTACCTTTGTAGCGGCGCTGATCGGTTCGATTTAATGGAAATGCACTAGGCAAAGAGGGAAAAAAATCTATTGTTTTGTTTTTATTAAATTATCAGAAATTCGGATAATCAGAGTTCGATTTGACTGGGATTCGACTATTTTTCTTGTATATGATGATTTTTTCACGATGGTCTTCTGAATTTATCACAATATGAAGCCATTTTTATTATTCTGATACAGGATTCAGATAAATACGGGTTCTCAGTTGTGCATCCCACATGCAGTTATTTCATTCAGTTTAGACACTTTCATATTCCTTTTATGAATGGTGGACTGACGTTTCAGATTCACTCATTTTTCTAGAGTTACAGAAGTTGTTTGTTTCAGTGATCATGATATTTGCAGCCTTTTTGCTACCATGACTTGTCAGCTTTGGTTGTGCTGTTGGTTTCTTGTTAAAATGAACGGCTCTCTGGAGTTGAAGAAGTTGCAAGCAATTTTCCTTGCTGAGAACAGCTTGCATTTCAAACGAGGATAGAGGAGAATGAATGGCTAAGAGTGTATTGCATGAATATTGGAAGTTCTTTGAAGTACTGTTAAATATATGTGCAATATTTAGTGCAGTCCACTTTGCAGTCTGTTTGCTTAAAGCACACTGTAAATTCTTACTTGAAGTCAATGCTTCTTGGCAATCTCATTATTTTTCCCCCTTCAAATCTTATCTTTGTATTGGTTTATGTCAGTTTTGTTTGAAGTCAGTTTTTTTTTTTTCCTAAGCGATTGACTTTGACAGATTCAACTGTACTTATCTGTGATTACACTTTCTTGTTGTTTGACCTCCACAGAGATGTTGAGATTGGTGATATTGTGACTGTTGGAGAATGCAGACCACTTTCCAAGACAGTCAAGTACAATGTCATTAAGGTCACCAAGACCTCCGGTGGCAAGAAGGGATTCAGCAAGATGTAAAGGATGATTAAATTGTTTTAGAAATGTACCTCTGTTTTTATTGACTTGTGTCATGGCATGTTTTGTCTGTGACTTTTCAGACATGTTCTGTTTTATGTTGGTCAGTTTTTTCTTTCTATATTTGATACCAGTTGTTTTTTGTTTTGTTTTTTAGATACCCGTATCCACATAACTATGTATGAGGCAAACTGGCTAGCAGGATACATATCACAACCTGTTTAAATTTACATATAACTTAATTAATAGGGAAGTCAAAATGAAATTCCCCCCCCCCCCCCCTTTTTTTTTTGTATGTCGCATTTTATACTTAACACAGTTGTTATTCAGTCAGTTGAAATGGAAAGCACATCAAAACTAGTGTACATTACCAAAAGAAATGTGTTAATGTTCTGTTGTTTCACTTCATGCAGATTCAGATATGTGTACACATGATTAGGTACATCACATAAGTATCAAGGTAGTGGTTAGGCAGAGCTATTTCACATGGAAAAGACATTTACAAGCATGGTGTATATATATTTGGATTGTTTTTCTCAGAAACCACTTAGATAGGGACTTTACTTTATACAAAAGGGAATCAGTGATGTGAATTCAGTAGCGATATGGTAACAAAAAAAATGATTGCAGTATTGTGCCTAAAACAGTGAGTTATGATAAAAACACAATAGACCATCATTCACAGAGAAAGCAGGAAAAAAATTGGCCATAGATTCAGCATGCATACACGCAGTAACAGCTTGTTGAGTACTAGGTTGTAGTCTTAAACACATTTTATATACAATGTAGGTACATGTAGTGCCATTACTTCATGCAAATTTGGCTGACATTTGAAATAACTTCTGCATACGGAGAGTGTGGTACTACTTTTTGAAAAATGGTAAGAGCACAATATTTTTATTGAAATATTATAAACTAAATTACCAGCTACATACATGTATTGTATACAGTGTAGAAAACGGCATATTCAGTCACTACATTATAACAATATACATGGTGACACCACCCAGCTTTCCCAAACACAAAATGCAGTAGCTAAAAAAGTACAACCAACGCTAATTGTGTCTTGTATATCAATACAAACTGTCCACCAACATGGAACACAAAGTAAACTTTACGACAACCCATACAATATATTTGTCAGTTGGAATTGCCAAATTGTTTGAAATTTCTTCATATTCAAGAAATGACGAGCTCATGCACCTGGTTAATACTAATGTTACTGATTTGTATTCATTATATATTATTTTTCTTTAAGTCATTCATGTGCATAGACCATTCAGTCATTGAGCTGTGAGCACTTACATGTACGTGTACACATTGTCATAGGCCCCTTGACACTTATATACACATGTGCTCATTTGGAGTTCAAATTAACTGACATCAAATTCACATACTTAATGGACACATGTAGTTCAAGTTGGACACTTCAGTTCCATCATAACATAATATATTAGAAGAAGAAGAACTGTGATGTATGCAGTGCATGATACTACAGTGAACATGTACTTCCCGGTGCACTGTACACACACTGCCGTGTACACAAACATTTCACTCTATTTATACATGCACTACCTTGCATCAAAGTCAACTGCTCTCATTCCCCTGTTACGGTATGTCTATGCAAATTGATAGGGCAGGAAAAGCAACAGCAAATATGGCGTAATCTTGCCAAAAAAAAAACAAACATTAATCATCAGCACACCATCAGCGTGCTGTGTACATTATAAAGCAGGAATTATCAGTCAGTTGACTTGATAAATTACTTCGCTGTAAGTTGTAAAAACCGTTTCTTTTGGTACTACAACTTTTCTACAGGTACATAACAAAAAGGGAATAAGGTAGATTAGAAGGATGAATGTATGGACAGAAGAGAGAGAGAGACAAATTTAATCAATAGATAGGTTAGGTAAATTCAAGGCAGAGAGTCCAGGAATCATGGCAAGAACTCTCAAGAAGCAAGATATTAAGATAAATAAATCTGGCCCCGCAGAAATTCGTTTTCGCAACTTTTGCACGAATTCGTGCACTGCGCGATTTTTACAAATTTTTGCAACTTTTATCAATTTTCGCAACTTTTAAGCGAATTCTATCAAAATAGTAATAAAATAATCATTTCGCTTCACAATACCGGCATTTATGATAGATAGGCCGAGGTATGGTTGTAGGCCTATTTGGCATGGTCACATTCAACTCTTCAACTTTCGAAGAGTAAATTGAGGCCTAGCCTCGTCAGGCCGAGCGATCTAAATCTCGAAATCTAGATCTGGTCTGTACTTTAGTTCACGTATTTGGGGCATGATTTTGAGTTCACTGCGAAGGCCTAGCCACGAAAATTAAACTAATCTAATCAAAATCAAGGCTGGATATCTAAATCTAAATAATAAATTTGGAGTTCCTACCATCGCTCGACCGGTTTCGAGATACCGGTTCTGTAGAGTCCAGATCAAAATCTAGATCGCGAGAAACAACACTAGCGTCGACTGTCGGATTTGGGTTTCAGGTTGTCAGTAAATCTCGCCTTTTTTTTCCTACCAAGTGTTTTGACTTAATATGACTTCTAGAGTGGATTTTACCCCAATTTTTATAAGCCACCATCAATCCAGTTGGACAAAAATTATTTCCTCTTTCTCCCCCTGTCTCTCTGTTATGGAATGCACCAATAAAAGAGATATCATTATCATTGAAGAGCAATTCTAATCCTCTACTTTACCAATGGTCCTTTTCTTTTTCTTTTTTTTTTTCCCAGCAGATTTTACAATATTCTTGGTTAAAGAACATACACTAACAATATGCAGTCGAGTCCACGCAAACCGGACTCTGATAATCCGAATTTCTGATAAATCGAATAAAAATGAAGCAATAGATTTTTTTCCTCTTTGCGCCTATTAAATGCCTCTAGCAACTTTCTAGGGGGGGGGGGGGGGAGGGGGGGAGGAGGAGGAGAAAGGATCCCTGACTTGTCAGAGCAGTCCCCTGGAAAGTTTTGATTACTTCAGGATAATAGTATTAATACAGCGCAACTTTTGCTGATTTCCAGCACAACTTTTGAGCATTCTTTTCACAACTTTCATGGGGGCCAGATGTAGTGGAGAGCCCCTTAACGTGAGACATAATATCCTCGTACAGCTAAGACACTATTTCCATGCCCGAAGTGTGCACAATATTGCCCATCACTACAATCAAGGATTGGCCTTTGCAGCCCATGAATAATGTGCCGCCCAACCATCATCGATCTCGTTGAAATATTAAGATGATTAACAATACACTGATGCATTAAGATTTAAAAATTAATATTGCTGATTATTATCTACAGTGTAACTCATTACATGTTCACATGTCCCTTCCTGCTGCATCAGAGCTCAAGTAATTGCTCTCAGTTCAGTTCACTTTCCAAGTTAGAGCAAATCATTCGTTCAGTGACATTGTCCTGTGATTTGGAAATTCATGTTATGTTATGTACAGTATGAACTGTATGTATGTGTATATTCATTCATCATTCACTTCCACTTTCTTTCCATCACTACTCATTTTTTCCCCACTCCCTCTCTCTTACTCGCTCCCTCATTCACTCACTTTCCATTCACTGACTTACTCATCCACTCACCTATCTTTTACTCACACTCATTCCTTCCCTTACAGTTACACTCACTTTCCACTCACTCATAAGTCATATCATGGGCATCCATCCACCCATCTTCGCGGATGATAAACACCCTCAGGAAGTTGAAAGGCAAACAGAAAATATACATGTACATACTGTACTCACTCATTCATTCAGTCAGTCACTCTTCCCCTCTCCCTAAACTGTAAAAGAGCACGCTGATCTTCAATTTACATGTACATTGTATGACTATAGTATTATTAGTATTAAATTATAATTTAGACACCCCAAAACAAAATTCCAGTCCTGAGATTTCCTTAAAAAAGGCAGTTTGTTGTATAGAACTTTTGATTCTGGGAAATTTGGTACATGTATCATAATTACATGTATCTGTATATAATAGGCTATATTAATTTTTAAAGAAGCTATGCAATTTTGAATCTTGCAAAATCTCGACCCACAGTAACTTTGCGCAGTGGACCATTTTTGGAAAGGTATAAAAATTTGAACTCACACAACTATTCTCATTAATTTTTTACATGTACAGTGGAACCTCGGTAGCACGATCATGGTTTAACACGATCTCCCGTCTAACACAACCTTTTCACGAAGTCCGGTT